>CAUYON010077914.1:0-23720 GCA_963573935.1 Arctocebus calabarensis | reverse complement strand
TTGCCTCAGCCTCCCTAGTAGCTGGGACTACAGGCGCCCGCCACAGCGCCCGGCTATTTTTTTGTTTTGCAGTTCGGCCGAGACTGGGCTTGAACCCGCCACCTTCTGTATATGGGGCCGGCGCCCTACTCGCTGAGCCATAGGAGCTGCCCTGGAAAAAAATTTTTAAAGAGTAATATTACATGACATGAGGAAATCATATGAATTTCAAATTTCAGTGCCCACAGCTAGCTGTATTGGAATACACACACTCCTTTACATACCGCCTGTGGCTGTTTTAATGCTCCAGTGGCACAGCTGAGTAGCTGCATCAGAGACCATAAGGGTTGCAAAGCCAAAAATAAAGACCAGCCACATAGTTTGAGGTACCATATGAAAATGTAGGGCCATTTGTTTTAAAAATTATTAAGAATGACACGATGGTAGTGGTCGAGCATTAAACCAAGTGTGTGTCCCTGAATTAGGAGGCCGATGTGACTGCCTGTGAAGCCAGCCTGACGGAAATATTTATTCACTACCTGCTCTTTACAGAAAAGGCTTGCTGACCTATGGTGCAGGGGCTCAAACACCAATAGATTCTTTTTTCTTTTCTTTTTACTATTAATGTTCATCTAAAACAAAAATGTAGGAGAAATTGTTAAAGTGTTTCTGCTGGATACCTTGAAAAACTATTATTACAGACTAGGAACCAATGTGGGTTCACTAAAAACAAATCATTCCAAATTAGGAAAATGAGAATTGACAGAATGGGTAGGAGCCTGAGTCAGGCCAAGCAGGTGCATGCCATGGACACACACATCAATCCTTCAATTTAGGCTTTCATCCCACATTGTCAGGAAAAACTGTGACATTTTCTTCATGCATGAAGTTAAATATAGTGTAAATATTTTTAAGTCTTCTTATTTCTCAGCTGCCATAATAGCTCATTTGAAGGCACTTCATATGCCTTATTGTTGGGTTGAGAGGTTATTTTTAAAAGTTATTTCCATGTTATTTGGGCTTTTTCTCAAGCCCTTTTCAGAAGCTGTGAATGAAGTTGAGTACATATCAGCATTTTTGTCAGATATGTTCATTGAAAGGGGTACACGCCCAGGCAGAGAGATAGTTCCTGGCTCCCAAATGGGGATCGAGTGACCCCCATCTTTATCCACAAAGGCTCATGTCTGCACTTTGTAGTTGCTGGCGATTTCAGAATCCTCATGATGTCAGGGTTTGGAAGCTGCCCATGGTCCTGTGCTCTCTCCCGCTAGATGACATCAGCTTATTAAACCACATGTGAGATGCAGCTTCCGTAGGAAACCCCAGTAAGGAATCCATTTCTAGGTGGAGCAAATGGTTTTGACCTTTGCCCTTATGGTAGAACAGATTTATGCCTGTCAAGGTAGAAACAGTGTCCAGGCTCTGCCTAACATCTGGCTGACTAGCTTGTGGGTCCGTCTCAGGAAGACCGCTCTTCACTTCCTGGGATCGAGGTTCCCAGAGCCGGCTGCAGAGAGAACACACTCATGGCGTCCAGGTGGCCCAGCTCAGAGGTCTCACTGCTAACTGGAGGGAGCCCTGGGTGGAGAAGCAGGGTCTGGGTGCAGTGCTTAATGTTTCAAAGCCTCCTTATGTTTCCAGTGAAGAGAATGGACAGGATTGTTTGTAAGATCCTTTCCAGGATCTTAATCACCTCATAATCACCTATGAGTCGATGAGAAAGACTTGCTGACATAAGAATTTGTTCAAAAACAGAACTGAGTGAGCTAAAAGGATGTGTACTGCTGAAGTGGGTTCTTTCAGTCAGAGTGGAGTTAAGTGACCCCACTGCTTTCTTACGTAACAGAAAGCAGCCTTTCCTTATTTCTAAGATAAAGAGAATTCCTCAGGGGGCTTTGGCTTTAAACCAAACACATTTAATAAAAAGTCACTTAAACCTCCTGTGCCCTATGTTCAGTTGGCAGGCCAGGGACACTGGGCTCATGGTCAGTCCAGGGGAGATGCCTTGGTGCTACTTTTTTTTTTTTTTTGAGAGAGAGTCTCAAGCTGTCACCCTGGGTAGAGTGCTGTGGCGTTACGGCTCACAGTAACACCAAACTCTTGGGCTCAAGCAATTCTCTTGCCTCAGCCCCTCAAGTAGTTGGGACTACAGGCACTGGCCACAATGCCTGGCTATTTTTTGGTTGTAGTTGTCATTGTTGCTTGGCAGGCCCAGGCTGGATTCAAACCCGCCAACTCCAGTGTATGTGGCTGGTGCTTTAGCTGCTTGAGCTACAGGCGCCGAGCCAAATAGTTGGTTTTTAAATGAATTTTATTAATGTTCTTATTGCGGTAAAATATACAGAATATATTTATCTTTTTAGCCACTCATAAGTACGTGATGCAGTGGCATTAAATACACTTGAGGCATTGTGTGAGCATCACCACTATCTTTGTCATCATCCCCCACAAACTCTCCCCACTAAACAACTCACCCTTCCTCCTTTCCCCACCTTCTGTCTCTAGCTATCTTTACAATTTTTAAGTAATGGCTTTATTGTGATAACACTTATGCAACATAAAAGTTATCATTTTCACCATTGTAAGTGTACAGTTCAGTGGCATTAAACACATTCCCATGGCTGTGGACTCTCCTCCAAGAATGTGAGAACTTTTGGAACTTTTCCATCTTCCCAAGCTGAGACTCTGTCCCCATTAGACACTCACGCCTCATCCCTCTCCCCCAATCCCTGGCAGCCAGGGGTTACACGAGGTACTCAGCATAGGCAGAAAGACTTTCTGTCTCTGTGAATTTGCATATTTGAGGTACGTCACGTAAGTGGAATCAAGCAATATTGGTCCTTTGATGTCTGGCCTATTGCACAGACCACAATGTTTTCCAGGCTCCTGTACACTGTAGCAGGTGTTACACTTTCAATCCTTTTCCAAGGACTGAATATACACCATTGCATGTATACACTGCATTTTGTTTATCCATTCATTTGCCTGTGGACACTAGGGTTTCTTCCACCTCTGGCTATTGTGAACATGGGTGTGCAAATGCCTCTTTGAGTCCTTGCTTTCAATTCTTTCAGGTATGTACTCAGCAGTGGGGTCATTCTATACTTCATCTTCTTTCAGGAACCATCATGTCCATGTGGGGGGTATTCTTTGAAAGACACTAGAAGCTATGTCCAGAGAAGCCACGGCAGGCTCATGGAAGGCAGGAGAGGAAGACCCAGGCTGGTGGACAGAGAGGCCTGTGTGCAGTCTGCCCGGCCCTCCAGGGTGCACGACTCCCTGTAAGTGACATTGTGCACTGGACTTCCAATTCCTTCACATCCATTTATAGACAGTATTTTCACTGAGCACTCATACTGCTCCAGCCACGCTCCTAAGCATAGGAATGCACTGATGATAAAGCCCCGTGGGCCGTGCTCTCATCCAGCTTCTGCACGGGCTTGCTCAGTATCTGACTGGCCGAAGCATTCAATAGTTCTTTCTGTCCCTTTTACTTGGTAGCTAGGGGGGCATATTGGTTGATCAAGGAAACTCTCTGTCCTCCTAGAAATAATCTCCTGTAAATAACTCCCTTCTAATTCTCATCTGTAAAACTCAAAGAGGGCCACTGTGAAAAAGAAAAGATCTCAGGGGTGCTTAGTACGAGGCCAGGAGTGGCCTAAGTGGAGGGAGGGTGCTCAGCTTGGAAGGGAATGTGATCTTGAGCAAATCCAGGGGCTGCTGGGCAGCCTGCTGGCCACACGAGGTGGTGGGAGGTGGCCAAGTGGGGGCCGGAGAGCCCAGGTTTGCTTGGCTGACTAAAGTTACCAAGGTCAAAAGTGACTGACGCAAACCTGGAAACAAACACATATCAGCAAACCTCAACGGTCACCTCAACAAAGCTGGTGAGAGACACAGAACGTAAATAATGGGGTTTGGGTCAGGAAACTCCTCCGCCAACACAGCCCAGCTGCAAACAGCTGGGATTTTGTGTCTTGGAGACTCAGGAAAAATTCCTTCTGACCTTGAAACTGGCCCTGGTCAGCACCTGAATCGGGAGAACTCTGGACCACAGGCCAGTGCAACTTCCAAGCTTGCGGTTTCCGGAGCCTGGTCCCTGCATATGGAGGAAGACAAAAAAGCATTTTTGTGGTGGGACCTTTTTAAGTAAAGGAAAAAAGGGAAGAGAAAGAAAACAAGGTTTGGGGTTGAAGACACATCCTCATGGAGCCTGACTAGCGATTAGTGGGCAGGGAAAGACACAGGTCAGGGGGCACAGGAAAAAGGGGCTTCAGGTGGGAGGACACAGGTGAACGGGATAGGGGTGGGGGTGCAGGTAGGACGGAGAAGGGGAGGGCTGCAAGTGGGTCGGGCACAGAGGGAGGGCAGGTCTAGGCTTCCTGGCTCAAGGAGCATCCCTTCCCTTGCTGCTGCCTCTAGAAGGGGCTTCTCTCGGCTGTCAAATGAAAGTGCCGGCAGCCACTACGGCCTGTGTGAGCTGCTTCTCTTTTTCTCTCAGGAGGAGTTAGAGAAACGCCAGGAGGAAGTAAGCGCATTGAATAGAAACCCCAGTCAAGAGTATTTAAATGGCTGATTCAGGGACATCCACGAACATGCATATGTGGGCAATGATTCCGAAGGCATTAGATGAAGTCTCACAGGGCCTGCCCCACACCTCTGTCTTCCAAGATTCTGGAGAAAGGCACCTGTGCTCTCAGGACATTGTCCTGAGGAGAGGGAGGAGAATTCCATGGCCATCAAGCAGAGCTGATGATTGTTAATATCTTCTAATAACACCAATACTTTCGTTAAGATAGTAAAGACCAGTGGGTCTCCTGGAGCCGGTCAGCTACTGATGTCTAATTGGCCAGGAAAGCACAGTGCAGAGGGGTGTCCACTCCCTGAGGCTCCTCCTTCCTCCTGGCCACCATGTTGTCTTCAGATCAGAGTGAGAAGAGGTGCCAGCTCTGAGGCTGGAGTGCTCATGCCATGTGTGGGACAGGGTGGCTCCTGTCCCAGCAAGCTCATGTCAGAGCAGGGATGAGACATTTGCAAGTCCAGTGACATAAAATCATGAGACCTTTGTGGAGCAGAAATGTCCTCATATATTCCAAGCATGCAGGATGGAAAACCAAGGTCAAGAGCTGGGCCAAGTGTTAAGGGAAGTGCCAGAGCCGGACCAGGCCCCTGTGGGGAGATGACGGAGACTCTGGGCTCCGTCAGAGGAAGAGTGGCTTCTCTTTGCACTGTGGAGGGTTCTTGGCTGTTCCTCTGAGCTCGGTCCTGTCCCTTACTGGACTGTGCTCACAGCAGGGCTCTCCATGTGTGATGCTGCTGGTGGTGGGGGGGGATGGGCCTGCCTTCCTGCTGGTCCCGCAGGCAGTCGCAGCTCAGAAGGCAGTTTGACCCTGTCCTGGTCCACTTGAGCCCACCCTCCCTACCTTGCTGTGAGTCCTTCAGGCATGAAAAAGGCTCCATCTGGGAAAATAGTTTGAGGAAAAGCAGAAAAATGAACAGTCTAGAGGCCCTTCTTGGGCTCCTGTGCCGCCGCGCTCGGTGGCCAGGTGGGTGGCTGTGTGGAGCACATGGCCGCTTGGCCTGTCCCTGTGGGACGCCTGGGCGCGCCCTCCCTCCTGTCTTCTTCCACTCGATTCCTGTTGGATTAGCTCAGTGTAGCATTACCCCAAAGACTCCATCCAAGTTGGCAAGAGTCACACATCGTGCTGTTTGGCTTTTAATAAAGTTTATGATTTAAATCTTGTGCTCTTAACACCTTCTTTGCAAGCCTCAGAGGGAAACAAAAATGTTGAAGTTGTTTACTCATTTCCTTCATAACATGGAGACCCTCACACGTGGCCAGAGCCCATGTGTATGAATGTAGAGTCAGGTTGCATGGCTACACACACACACACACACGGAATCTTTAGAAAGTCAGGCTGCGTTTCAGTGCCTGGCAAGTTTCCAAAACTTCAAATGAATCCTTCAGCATAAAGATTTTCCTCTGAAGAACAAATATCTGCATGCAATTCTAAGATTTTGCTTCCTCACCAAAGTCAGTGTTCAGCCTCCCGAGAAGTTAGGAAGGGGCCTTTTCAGGCTTCTTGTGTGCCCATGAGAGGAAATAAAAGTTCTGAGCTCACTAGACGACCCGTGTGGAGATTTCAGTGCAGGCCCTGAGAGAAAACTGCGGTCAGACTCCTGAGCAGGACCCCAAGAGTCAAACGCCAGCCGCTTCCCTGCCGGCTGCTCACACAGAAGGGGATGCAGCCAGGCCCAGCACGGGAGGGGCTGGGCTCCAGCGGCCCCTGCTGTCCCATGGCCTGGCCTGGAAGTCAGGGCAGGTGGACACAGATGGGATTCCCCTTGACACCAGGTAGCCTTGGGGCAGTCTTGTTTTGAACTGTCAGGCCCACAGGGGACGCTCTCTTCATAAATGACATCCATGCTAATATTTCAGTGACTGACACCGCACTGGCTGTGAAAAGAGTCCTCTGGAGCACGTGGCTAGTGGGAACCCTCATGTGTGCAAACCAGGGCTGAGTCTTGCTGAGCTTGGGCTTGTGCACAGATGTGCTTAGCTGGGTGTGCAGGGGACACGATTCCTGCCCTCAGGGAGCTTATGATCCAGGGAGGCACAGGAGGAAGGAAGCAAGCAGGCCAGGTGTTTAGGGGAGGAAGAAATGGTGATCAAAGTGCAGTGTCACTCTAGAGACTGATTGGGGACACTTTGAATGCTTTTATAACTTTTAGTCCAAGTAGGAGAGTTTAGGGATCATTTGCATGCTGCAGGCTGAACTCCATGCTGTGACGTCCTGGCCGAAGAATCCAGTGTTGGGCTCCAGTCTCCCTGGGTCTCTTTTGTCATAGTGACTAATAGGCAGGGCAGACAAAGCTCTCATTCAAGAGACTGTCCTTGCAGGAGGAAGAGGTGGCCCCAGATGATGAGGCGAGTGGATTGGCATCTGGGCGTCTTTTCCTCCTGAAGCAGAAACAATATGACCGTTGGCCCTAAACTCCCCTGGGGTAGGCGACTGAACCAACGCCTGGAGCCCCCTCCAGGGAGGGCAGCCTGAGGTGTCTGCTGGTGCCCTTGGAGTTCTGTGAGGGATGGGGGCAGCTGGAGCAGAGGTAGTGTGGAGGGGTCAGCAGTGCCCTCATGTCCTTGAGATATTTCCCGTGCCAGACCTGGGCAGTCCCATCTGAAGATTCTCTATCTATAAAGAATTTTGACTACAGAAATGGGCCTTGAAATAGGGTTTGCTCAGAGTAGCATGATCTCTTATAAAGGTGATGGTCCCATTTTCAAGATTCTAGGCTTTAGGCAAAACGATAAGAAGGTTTCCTCACAGGGTATAGGATGATCCCACCCTAGGATGGGTGCCACCCAGCAAGAATTTCCAAAGCAAGAGCTTGCTCACCCAAGCCAATTTGATGACAGACAGCTGGTGAGCACCCCACACCCAGGATTGATGCTTTCTTGTTCATTTATTTACTCTCATTTACACCTGTGAAGTGGGCAGCATTTCTCCATTTTAAAAATGAGAAAACTAAAGGTCAAAGAAGTTGAGGAAATTCTTCAACAAGGCAGGAACCCAGGCCTTCTCATCCTTCATCCACCGGAAAAATGTGGACACCTGCTGTCACCCATTCACCTTGGAGCCTGCCCCACACATCCAAGGCCACTGCCTCCAGGCCTAGCCCCGGCTGCTGTGGGGGTGTGGGGGTGGGAGCACCAGCACATTAGCGTCCTGGTTCCTGGGCTGTGCTCCCAGCACACAGGTTCCTGGGACAGTGACCCAATACCTGGGACACACAACACCAAAGTCCAAGTTAAGACTATAGATTCTCACCAAAACTTCAATTTTGCCAACCCTTAAAGAAAAAAGGTCATAAAAATTCAAACCAAGATGAAGCAATTGGGAGCTATCTTTTGCATGTGAATTCTATCAGATGCCAGAGAAACCTTTTTGGTGTGGAAATTTTACAGACATTTGATAGACACATCCAACATTTGCACACATCCAACTCTCCCTCTTCTAAGGAGTGTGACTTGAGTTCTTCACCCTCACAAGGCAAAGCTGAGGAGACCAGGAGCTGGCGAGGCTGAGACTGAGGGGCCAGAAGGAGCCAGGACAGGTCTGAGTGCTAATTCCAGAAGGGAAGGAGGAATTTCAGCTTGCTGGAAACAGAGGGAAAGGAGACAGCGTTTCACAGCTGGGACCAGCACAAGGCTGTGGGTGTTCCAGGTCACAATGTCTGCCTTTGCTTACTGTCCCAGAAACTACAGTAAAGGGATAAGCTCTGGACAGGAGGGCTGGCATGGCATTACCAAGCCTACAAATCTCATTCCTTTCCCACCATAGGCCCAAAGAAGGGGAGAGCATTCATAGCACTTTATCAATGGATTTCCAGAAATAAATGGTGCCCAGAGCCTAACAAAGCCTCAAATCCTGACTCTCCCACTCTGTCAGGGATCAAGCAAGGCATACCCTTTCTGTCCTTCCTCTGAAACCCCCACCCACCATGTGGCCCTGATATCTCAAACCCTCCAAGGTTGGCAGGGAGTCTGGAGCAGAGAAAGGTTTGGAAATTGGGGGACCCAGCTCTGAACCTAGATCCAGCACTCGCTGGTGTGTAACTCTGGGTGGTCTAATCTTTGATCCGTAGTTTTTCTGTCAGGAAAGCAGTGATGAATAATATCTACCTTGTAGAATAATGAAAGGTTAAATGCTCATCTCTCTCAGACCCACGTGCCTGGCCTGCAGGAATAGCTGTCATGTCCTCCTTTCCTGACCAAAGTATCTACCACACTGTCCTCTCACTTGGACTCTATGCTCACGGCTGGGGGGAGCCTGCCTCAGTTTGGCAAAACTTTCCAAAATGGACATGCCCAACTGTGTGGTTTTTTTTTTTCTCTTTTTAGCAGTCCCTGGGGAAGCTTATCTTCATCAATAGCTGGGGAAAGGTCGGCACCATTAGTGCTGTGAGGCTGTGTCTCTGGAGCTGTGGCCCCTTCCCAGGGCACTGGGGACGTGCCACCACGTGGGTCCATGCAGCCTCCTCTCACACTGCATGTGTGGTCCCCATGTCCTCTATCCCTGCTCCTGAGCCAGGCAGTGTGCACTCTACCCCTGCTCTTCCATGCACCATGTGTGCTTTACCTCTCAGGTTTGCTCACGCTGTCTTCTGTGCCTCCCTTCACCTTGAACTCCTGTGCTGTGCTACCTGTCTTTTGGGGTCCAAGATGAAGATCTCTAAGGGGGACCACTGCCTGTGCTCATACTCTTGCCCCAGCTCACTGTGGTCAGCATCCCACACCAGACTGGATACTTCCTGAGAAGTGGCCACAGCAGTGGACCAAGGTGCACCTGCTCTGGGGAGAGATGGGTGTGAATCCAGCCTCACCCCCTCCTGACGCCTGATCTTGGGAAAGTCATTTATCCACTCTGTCCCTCATCTTTAAAATGGAACAACAGTACCTGCCTTGTGGGATCGCTATGAAGACAAAATGAGGTGTAAAGAGCTCAGAACTGAACCAGCAGATGACCAGTGTGCCACTGGCTGCTATTTGGAGCCCTGGTGTTGAGAACATGGGAAGTACAGAAAACTGAGGGCCGGGGCCACTTGTGAGTGCAGATTGCTTGGCTCCTAGGGGAAGAGGCCAGGTGTGGTGACTGGGCAAGGTAGAGGATGTGAATGTTTAACTTACTCGGGAAAAAATATGCAAGCATGGTCTGAGAAGCCCGAGCCCCATCCCAGCAGCACGCTGCAGGGCTCCTCGTTGCACCTGGTGTCGGATTCTCCCTCCTGTCTCCCCAACACACACAACTGTGCCATTTGCAGGCAAATCGCAGACATGAAGAAAGCAAATTTATGCTTTACACTCTTAAAGGAGCTTTCAAAAAGAGAAAATATAATGCTATTTTATCTTCATCATGACTTGTGGTTGTGGCATATAGGAAGACGGCCTGATCCACAGAGGGGAAGAGGAGGCTGAGAGGCCACAGGCTGCCAGGCCAGGCTCTTCCCGGGACACCCGAGAAAGCTCAGGGATCTCTCACCAGCTTCCTCAGGACTCTCCCCATCCTCAGTCACTTTTGAGGCAGTTTGAGATATTCCACCTAAAAAATCAAACAATAGTGGCCTTTTACCAATTCAGAGAGCAGCCATGTTAATGGACGGAACTCTCAGTAGAGCTTTCCCTCACACACTTTCCTTTGGTCGTCTTCACCTGTCCTGCCCACCGTGCATGGGGCTCAATGGCTCCCTGCTGACCCGCTGTCTGCGTGGCCAGAAACCCTCCTCCACCTGGGCCCTCCGGGGGCAGCAACCCCAATGCTGGTTCTTCTATGGTTGGGGCAGCTTCTTCCGTGGGATAGTATGTTCAGGAGAATGGCTGAACTTGGGCCTGACTATAGTAGGACAGTAAAGGGGGTTACTATTGTTAATAGTTTATGGAAATGATGCTCAATATTTTGGAAAGAAAAGAGAAGAAAGGCACACCCATCAGCAGGCAGTATATGTAAAACCACACAGAAATGAGGGTACGTCAGCATGTGTGAAGAAAATCCAGTCTAAATTTCATGAAAGCTATGGCAATCCTTTAGGAGTTGTTACTAAACCTTCATCTGAAATTACTGAAACAGGATAGAGTGAATTCGAAATAATCATCGAAGTATTTTCATTGACCCTAATGAAAGACCTGTAACCCTGTATCATTTACTAAAGCTGTTTCAGTCAGACACCAATGCAACGCTGGGGGAAAAAAGACAGTGTTTTCAGAGTTCTATGATGAAGTGGTATTTCAAGATTCAGCAGCAATGACGTGACAGTTATTAACAACATCTCATCCATTAACATTAGAGAGCCTGAAACAGAATTTGCAGAACTTGAAGTGAAAACCAGAGAAAAACTAGAAGCTGCCAAGATAAAAACAAACTTTGAAATTGCACAGCTTAAGGCGAGATTAAATTATTTCAAAAATGAAATCAGGAAACTTGAAGATGATCAGACAAAACACATATAGACAGTTCTGAAGAGAACTGAGTAGTAAAATAAGGCTGACAGGCAGCACCTGTAGCTCAGTGAGTACGGCACCAGACCCATATACAGAGGGTGGCTGGGTCAAACCCGGCCGTGGCCAAACTGCAACAAAAAATATCCAGGCATTGTGGTAGGTGCCTGTAGTTTCAGCTACTAGGGAGGCTGAGGCAGGAGTATCACCTAAGCCCAAGAGCAGGAGGTCGCTGTGAGCTAGTACAGTATAGCACTCTACTGAGGGCAACAAAGTGAGACTCTGTCTCTAAAGAAAAAAAAAAAAGAAGGGCGGCTCCTGTGGCTCAGTGAGCAGGGCGCCGGCCCCATATGCCGAAGGTGGCGGGTTCGAGCCCAGCCTCGGCCAAACTGCAAAACAAAAAAATAACCGGGCGCTGTGGCGGGCGCCTGTAGTCCCAGCTGCTAGGGAGGCTGAGGCGGGAGAATCGCTTAGGCCCAGGAGCTGGAGGTTGCTGTGAGCAGTGTGACGCCACTGCACTCTACCCAGGGCGATAAAGTGATACTCTGTCTCTACAAAAAAAAATTAAAAAAAAGAAAAAAAAAAGAAAAAAAAAAAAGAATATAAGGTTGACTTTAACGGAGAATTGGACTTAATGCAAATATTACAATGTTTCTTGGAAGAACTGTAAAGTTGTTCATAGTGGATTTCTTAGCCATAGGGTCAAAGTATTTGTAATGTTCAAGCAATCTTTTTTTTTTTTTTTTTTGAGACAAAGTCTTACTCTGTCACCCGGGTAGAGTACCATGATGACATAGCTCACAGCAACCTCAAACTCTTGGGCTCAAGAGATCTTCTTGGGCAGTGCCTGTGGCTCACTGGGTAGGGCGCCGGCCCCATACACCAAGGGTGGCATGTTCGAACCCGGCCCCAGGCAGATAAAACAGCAATGACACTGCAACAAAAATAAAAGCTGGGCATTGTGGTGGGTGCCTATAGTCCTAGCTACTCAAGAGGCCGAGGCAAGAAAATCGCTTAAGCCCAAGAATTGGAGGTTGCTGTGAGCTGTGATGCCACAGCACTCTACTGAGGGTGACGTAGTGAGACTCTGTCTCTAAAAAAAAAAAAAAGAGATCTTGCCTCAGCCTCCAGAGTAGCTGGGACTACAGGTGCTTGCCACAAGGTCTGGTTAGTTTTTCCTATTTTTAGTAAAGATGGGGTCTTGCTCTTGTTCAGGCTGGTCTCGAACTCGTGAGCTTGAGCAATCCACCTGCCTCAGCCTACCTTAGTGCTAGGATTATACTTTGCCAACCCATTTTAGGAAAATTCTGATGAAGCACAGTTTTTAAAAACTACCTTCTGACAGGCATCAGAATTTTAGTATAAAGTATAACTTGTACAAATTTTGTACTTCTCTGATAGTTAGGATTAGTGATAAAATTAACATGCATTTTAATTTCTTCACGTTCTTACATGTCCCTCTCCTACTTCTTTTGTGTATGATGTACCCATTTACTACTTTAAATATTGTTTACGGATCCTGAAAAAAAAATTCTCTTACAGACTTTCTCTCCTTAAACCCATAGTCTCGGCGTCCACATGTCTGCAACTGGGTGTTGGCAGACCACAGAGTGAACAAATGAATAGTAAAAAAAGATGAATAGAGAACCCTGGAAACATTGTAACCTGACAGCTTTGGCTGCATCTGTCTGTGCTTTGTATCTTTATATTGTTAGATACACATCTTGCTAGTAAAATTGTTCCTGCTTCATGTGACAAAGTTAGGAATGACCTCACCTCTTTGGTCCTGTCCATTGGTCCCATCCCTCAGGTGCCCCTCCGCCTGGTAGAAGCCATCAGCAGTTGCTCTGGCTGGAGACAGGGCCTGGGCAGCTCCTGGGCACTGGAAGCCTAACCAGGAAGGACGACGGGGGAGTCTCCTGCCCTTGCTGATTCCCAGGTGCCAATGCCCAGTCGGCGACAGAATCTACATGGAGGGGAGGGAAAGCAGGATGCAGACTTTCTGATTCCTTTTTGGGTAGACACAGAAACGAAGTTGAGCAAGAAAGTCCCCCAAATAGATTCTTATTGAATGCAAGGCCCAAGATCAATACCAAAGCTGGAAATGACTGTCACTTTTAAGCACGGGGTCGCACCTCCCTTTCTCTTGGTGTTCACGCTTCCTCGTTGGCTTGTACGGCCTGCACACCCCAGTTAGTGCATTAGACTTCACCTGCGGGAGCCCGGGCCTAGTTCTGCACAAAACCCTTTGGAGATGGGATGTCCTTGCAGCATGATGCCTCAGTGGGTGGGTCCTTACACTATGCTAAGACAACACAACCTGAAATGGAGACCCTAGCTCTGCCTTAGGAGGAAAAAGGAAGCTGGGAGCTGACTGTGAAAGGCACCTGGGGAGCTGCACATCCAGAGATCAGGGGAGGACTCTCTGAGCTCACCTCTCCAGCTTGGAATGAGGCACTGTGCCCTGCCAGGACTGAGTGCTAAAGATTCCTCCACCCACCCACAGCCCCTGGCAGCCCTGGCTCTTGGGTCACTTCCTGTTGGTGTTGACCTCGTGGGGACCACTGGCCTTGTCCTGCCTGGATGATCCATTGGGTGAGTCACAAAGGACACAGCACATCATTTTTAAATAACTTTATAATTTCCTGATGGATTTGGTTTGTGAATAAAAAAGAACAAATGAACAAAGTGTTTACAATAATTATCAAGGCCAAGTTGAATATAACAGAATTTCTTTGTAATGTTATTATCCTGTCAGTAACATGACTCCAGCAGGAACACACACATACAGGTGAAGGCAGCAGGTGCATCTGCGTCAAGGACATCACCGTTTGGGCTGCTATGATTAGCAAAAGGAACTCAAGCTACAAGGAGGCAGGACCTTGCACTCACTCTCCAGCTCCCCAGCTAAGAGCGCGGCACTTCTCTTATGAAACACGGGGAACAAACCCCAGGCCCTGTCTTGGACAATTTGAAGTGTATGGCAGGTTCCCAAGCTGGTCCTACAATGGGGCGGGCAGGCCAGACAGCTGGCATGGTGCCCTGGCCAGGCCAAGCCGCATGGAAGGTGAACGCAATACTGGTGCAGTGTGGAAAGGGGGACTGGACTCAGAAGGCTCACTGTGGCCTACAGGTGGATTTTCTGGCTTTGGCAGGGTTCAAGTTCCTTCCTGACTATGGCATCTCTGAGACTGAGAGAGAGACTGGACCTAAAAAGCTGAAAAGGAAAGAATCAAAGGCCTGAAGCCAGGAGGAGCTGAGAAGGGAAGGTGTCATTTCACCTGGATTACAGGCTCCAGGCTGGCCAGCGCTGGGCCCATACTGGACAGGCTGCTGGATGATATAGCACCAAGTGGGCAGGAGGGAGGTCCTGTGGCCTGCCAGGTGTGGGCTTCAGGTCAAGCCCAGGTTACCACGCAGTATTAGGCACACTGAGCTGGGACTGATGTGGGGGTTAGGGTGGTTCTAGGGTCACAAACTGTGAGACCGCTACCTAAAGGTCCTGAGGATGGATGGAACATCTGGCACAACTGGGAGTCTCTGAGCCCCCGATCTCAGCAGTGGTCTCTCCCCAGGCAGTTGCCTGTCTGGAGTATGGTCACTGTGTTTCCCAAGCCACCGGCCCAGCTGCCACCTCCACCAGCTTGGGAGGAGGGAGGAGTGTGGCTGCCCCATAGCTTGAATTCCTTTATTAACATGATATTGGTTTGCATTTTAAAAACACAACTCTTTATTTTTTTCAGTTCTACAACTACTTTTTAATATTTTAATAATTTCAAAAATGGACATAATGTAACTGCCCCAGTTCTCTGAATAACACAGACAATATAGACAAGCAGAGAAACAAAAGAGGTGGGATGGGACGAAACCCCAACCCGTTCCCCCAAATCAATCTCTAAACCACTTCTCCCCCAAAGAGTTAGAGGAGAAATACCTATGACAAGGTCACAGCACTTTCCAAACACAATGAAAAAAAATCAGGAAACACTTGGTTACAGTTTGACACTAAAAGTTTGGAAATAGTTTTCGCTTAAAAAGAGTCAGTAAGGACAGCCATTTTGTTCAGAAGGATTTCCACGCAATGTTTTTCTTGCCTATATATTCCCTTAGTCCACATGGGGGAAACTCCAGGTTCTCTTTAAAATATTTCTTTGAATGGTTCAAGTCCCTTCCTAGGAAGCCCGGGGGTTGGCAGTGATGGGAAGGTTGGCCTTGCAGGCTCCGCAGGGTGGCTCGGTACTATGTAGTCTGTTCTCCTTTCCATGGCTCTGGACTCCTGCAGGTGGACACGAGGTTGGGGGCAGATGTCTCTGGTATTGCTGACACGGCATCCACTGGCACGTAGGAAATGCCATGGGAGGGTTGCACTATTCATGGCATCCACTGGCACATAGGAAATGCCATGGGAGGGTTGCACTATTCATGGTGATGTTTGCTCTTCCCACAAAGACCCCCTCCCAAAGGGTGGCCAGTAGATGGGCCTCTGCTTCAGTAAGGTGGTCAGGTGGGGCGGGATGGCTCCGGGATGAGCAAGACTCTCTAGCAGCAAATCCAAATGCCAAATGCCGGGGTTGTCAGAAAGTTATATTTTGAGGTGATGTATTTTGGTTTCCTTCACAGCCCTGACCACTGACTGGGAAGGGATGACCTCAGCAGCTGACGAGGACTCTGTGATGACTTCCCCTTCCTCTTCTCTCACTCACTCTGGGGAGTGGGTGAGCCCATGAGCTCCTCATCCAAAGCTAAACAGGCTTTAATGGACCAAAAATGGCATGTCACATTGCCATTATCAACACTGACAGCGGTCCCTTGGGCCCAGTCTGCTACACTAGTATTTCTAAAGCCCATGTGTAAGGAAGAGAGAGACAGATCTTGATTGTAAGGTGCAAGGACAAAGGTTAGAGCTGAGATGAATTTGGGGATTTCCATTCATATTTCCCACATGTTAAAGCCCATTTAAAATCCTTCCATTTCAAGTGTACTTGCAAATTTCAATTCCAATACTTCATCAGTAACTCAGTGAGTCCCTGGGATGTACTTCTTTAGTCTGGGCCTCAGGTTGGATTACACCCACTCTTCTTTCCCTCTTTATGACCTTGATTTAGTACTAAAGGACTAACTACATTTGCCAATGGAATGGATGAGTTTGAGGAAGATTACAGGCATTCTGCAGTGAGTTTTCAACATTCCCTACCTTGAGTAGCAGCTTAGTTACTATGAATACCAGGAGAGGGTCATGTAATGACAAGTCCTACTGTGATCTAGATTAAGTAAGATACTCTAAAAGATGCTAGAAACTGCATTGACTCTGCTCCTACAACACAAATGCAGAACAAATTTACCATTAAAATTTAGCCAAATAGCCCCTGACTCAGTTGAGATACCAGATCAGAGCCCAAGAAGGATCAAGGAGCTTCTCTGCTGAGACAGAGATGTCTGTCCCCGGAACTTCTCTTGTCAGAAGCACTTGTCATAGGGTTCATAAGTTTTTCTGGGGAGGAGGCGATGGGGAAGGGTGAAATGAGAGAAGGAAGGAGAATGCAGTGATAGTCACACATTCAGTGGTGAGGGTGCAGGGGCACACTGTGTCTGCTGACCAGGACCAGGTGGGTGGGTCAGGGAGACCTACCTGGCATCTTCCCCACCAGATCATCTGGAGAGTGCCAGACAGGGCCAGGCCACTCCTGAGCATGGCCTCCCCTGCTCTCGCTGCTCTGCTATAACCCTGTGAAGGCTGTTGTCAACTTTGGTTCTTTACACTATGGTGGATACAGTGAGATTCTAATACTCCAGCTCTCAAGTACTAGGAACTTTCTATCTGATTTATGGGTAGTGCAATAAATACATAGAATTGAGGTAATTAACCACAAATGACCACCAATTACTACGAGCCTCTGACTCTCCTCTGGCCAGCCTGGCTGTAAGGACACATCTCAGTGAGAGCTTTATAAGCCGAGCACATCAGATCTCTCACACGAGAGAGGTTGCTTTACAGCAGGGGAGTGGAGACCTGACTGTATAGATTGATGGGATCATCCAAAACTGGGGAGGGGAAGACCTTGATAGCACGTTGACTTGACGGGCAGCATTACATTCTCTGAGTAACTAGGGGAGGAGAAACTGCAAGACAAAAACATTTAGCCCAGAAACTCTCCTCAGAAGATGTGTCTTGTGGGCCACTGGTGGCAGATTTGGTCAAAGGGCTAGATGTAGGTTAGGTGGTCTAGTTCTTGGAACCTGATTATTCACCATGGCTGTTGTCCATGCTTGGGAAAAATGCCCTTCAAAGTGACAGTACTTTCAATTGGATTTGCAGCTTTGGGGTCAAAGTTCTGATTTGTAAAGTGGAGCTGGCTGAGTCCCCCAGGCACGTGTAGATATATAGGAAATGGCTTGCCACAAGTGGAAATTCATAGCCCCTTAAGGGCAACCACAGCATACAGCAAAAATCCTGAACCACCAAGTGGTACCCCATAAGCAAAGAGGTGACTCAGCCCCTGAGACCTATCACCTCCATTATAATGAGAGATGAGAAATGCTGACTTATGAAAGACTTTTCTATAAAGATGCGGGAGGGGAAGGATACGCCTTTCACTCCTTTCACTGAACCAGTATGCCTCTTTCACACAAAAGACTTCTTCAAGAATAGATGCCTAACACAGTGACTTGTACACAGTAGGCATTTCATAAATATTCCCTGGATGAAAGTGTGGAGAAAGGATTATGTGTGGAATAAGAAACCTTCATTTGTACCAGAAGGTTGCAGGCATGCACAAGGCTGAGGTTCTGAGAGGGTAAGCCAAGAAAAATGCTGAAAGGGCACAGATGGACCTTCAACTTCAGCAACTGCTGGGCTATAGGGGCTCGGGCCAGGGTGCAGGGAAGCAGGCGTCCTGGAGGAAACCATTAACGGCTAACTATAGTAAGAGAGACTAGGAGTAACTATTCACACCATCCTCTTGATAACCAGCTGAAAGACAGAGTGAGGAAGGATGGGACAGGCAGGGCTGGGTGGAGACTCACTGTGGGGGATGAGAGGTCTCAAAGCCTTGTTCACAGGTCCCCATGAAAACATCACATGAGGAAAGAAAGCAGAAGAGACAGTGAGAAGAGTCGGTTTTCTTTGTCCCTGTTTTCTCTTTTTCCATTCTCATTCTAATACCCTTTTGAGACTTTTTAAAACCCTTTTAGAAGAAAGCACCTATTGTGATATTGGAACACCCAGCTCTCTGGTCCATGTGAAGCATTCTCTCAACCTGCTGAACTCCAAGGAGGCTTCGGGTTTTGTTCTCATGCCAAAGGACAGGAGGAGAGGGGGCTCTCTGCCCATGCCCACTGAAGGGCTGAGCCACCAGCTTCAACAGTCCCCACTGTTAATGACTAGATGGCAGTTCTTCAGAGAGCCTCAGCCATTTACCCACCCTGGACATCCAGAAAATCACTATAGAGACCACATCCAAAGCAGAAAGGCAGAGGAAGATGACAGATTAGAAATGCCACTGGAATCATACTTCTTTAAGTGAGCAAAATGGGATGTCATTTGTAGTGTTTGGTGCCAAGAATGTTCTGGATGCTTGTTCCTTGTAGTTCTCCTTTCTTGGCTCTTGGTTGACCATCTCAGGCTTCTCCACGAAGCAGGGTCAGGAGGACTCTTCTAATGCATTGACCACTTGCTCTAGGATGTCAGGACAATGATCTGCGATCTGCTGAAGAATGGCATTGGCAAACTCCTGTAGTTCTGCATTGTCCCGTTCAACTTTTTCTAACTCATTCTGAAGCTGAAAGGGAAAGGAGAGATGGATTTCAGGTAAAATAAAGCAAACCTGTTAAAGCACTGAGTTATTATTGTTCAGGGCTGGGCACGGTGGCTCACGCCTGTAATCCAAGCACTCCGGGAGGCCAAGGCAGATGGAACACTTGAGCTCAGGAATTTGACACCAGCCTGAGCAAGAGTGAGACCCTGTCTCTAAAAACAGCTGGGCATTGTGCCAGGCACCTGTGGTTCCAGCTACTTGGGAGGCTGAGGCAAGAAGATCGTTTGAACCCAAGAGTTTGAGGTTGCTGTGAGCTATCACACCACAGCGCTCTACCGAGGGTGACCAATGGAGACTCTGCCTCAAAAACAAAAACAAAAACAAAGAACAAAAAACAAACAAACAAAAAAAAAAAATAAAGGAAAAATAAAATACCAGTGATGGCTTGGAAAACAATAAATAAGACAAGAAACAGACAGACAAATAACAGATATCAATATAGTATAAAGTGGTATTATAAACCAAAACACCCAATAGAAAAAGAGGAAGAACAAAAACCCACAAAAGAAATACAAATGGCTAATAAGTACATAAAAGATACTCAACTTTATTAATAATTCAAGAAATATAAATTAAACAAAATAGGTTTATTTTTTCCCCATCATACTGGTCCGAGGAAAAGTTTCAAAGACTTGTCAATCAGTGTGGTAAGGGACTGAGGAAGTGGGCACTCATAAACAACTACTGATGAGAATGTAGGTTGGTGAACAGTTTGGTCTCGTCAATCAAATGTATACTTCCACCATGTTTACTAAGGCAATTTGTAAGATCGAAAGCTTATTAATGACCTCCGTGTCCAACAAGAGGCTGAGAGAGCTATATATAATGTTTGGACCTAAAAAGATTTAAACATACACACACACACATTCTCTCTCTCTCTCACACACACACACATGAAATGTACGGAAAGAGAAACACAATTCTATTAAGAGGGTTAATGTGAGTAGACAGGAGTTTCAATTTTACCCCATATACTTTCTGTATTATTTAACAGCACAAGCAACATCAATTTTGCAGTAATACAAACATGATGCACATATCATCCAAAGCTGCATGTATTTTTAAAGGCGTAATTCTGAAATTCTAAAACATCAAGAAGGGACAAATCGAAGTATATAAAATATCCATTCGAAAAGTATTAACTGATTGCCCAATAAAAAGGAATGGAACTCTGATATATGCTACATTATGTGAAGTATATAAAAGTATACTGAGTGAAAGGAGCCTGGCACAAAAGACCACTTATTATATGATTCTATTCTGATGAAGTCTTGGACTAGGCAAGCCCAGAAAGTAGATGAGTAGCTGCCTGGGGCTGGGGTGGGACAGGGTAACTGGCAGTGACTGCTAATGGGCAGGAGCTTCTTGTTGGGGTGATAAATACGTTGGAAAATTGATTATGGTGATGCTGTACAACTCTGAGAACATACTAAAGATGTGTAAGAGAACATACACTTTAGATAGGTAAATTGTATGGTATGTGAATTTTATCTCTATACAACAGTAAAAAAATACACTCTATGCAAAACACTGGCAGTAAATGCCCACACAGAAGTGGAGTTAAACACTATTGCCTTCAGTTTGGGCAGAAAAGAAGCGGGGGGGGGGGGTGGTGGGGGTGGTATTTCTTGAAGAATGTGGCAGTTGATAACAGATGAGAGAAGAATGGTCATTTTACATGGAAAACTGCGACAAGGGGTAGGAAGTGTACTTGGCTATTACCACAGCTCCGGAACACAGGAGTTACCAGATTTGGACAGAAGCAAGCCCAGCCCTGCAAGAATGACAAAGGCCCCTGGGCTGGACAGGCTCGGGCACTACCCCTCAGTGGACCCCCATTCCATTACAGCGTTTCAGTGAAGCCATACCTAGGGTACTGTGTTCCGTTTCAGGCACCTCATTACCAGAAAAATGGAGACAAACTGGAATAAGTTCAAAGAAAAATGGTAGGCATGACGGAGAAGCTGAAAGGATCTTTTTATGAGGCAGGATTAGAAGAACTAAATATGTGACCTGAACTAAGTAAAAACTAAGGGCAGGGAATGCAGTTATTACCTACAAATGTCAGGAGGGTATAAACAAAAGGGGCAAGAGTGATTTAGCACTGGAGGGGATAAAGTATAACTACAAGCAATGGGATAAGATTAAGGGGGAAAAGCAGAGGTGGACTGAAAGGTATGCTTTTCCCAAGGTCCAGTGAGTGGTGTGCCTGGGAAAAGGTGTTTAAAAATAGAGGAGATCAGAGAATGAAAAAGTTTAGAGAATGAAGTATTCCTTCATTGCTTTCCATCTGGTAGGTCTTTTTCTGTTTTCCAGGGATTATGCATGGTTCAAATTTTATCTGAAAGCAACATTGGATGTGGGCATGGCTGAGCAGGGAGGGATTTCACTGGCACTTGATCCATTATATGCTAACATTTCTTGGCTTGAAAAAATCTCAAAGATCAATCTCTCTTATGAAACTGGAATTACTTTTAAAACAAGGATTTCTATTTTGCTGACTTTGATTCCAAAGCTTTAGTTATTCTGAAGTCAAAGGAGTACAGGAATGTGTTGTTAAAATTTAGATCACTTAGAGGCAATGTGAAGTTACCACACTAAAAACTTAGATGTTTTACATAGCAAGGGTGTGAAGACAAATCTTAAAATGCTTTAGTACCTCATTATTTAAAAATAAAGTAGTCCTCCCTTATCTGCAGTTTTACTTTCCTTGAATTTGGTTACCTACAGTCAACCATAGTCATAAAATATTAAATGGAAAATTCCTGAAATAAACAATTTGTAAGTATTAAATTGCATGCCATTCTGAGTACTAAGAATGAGAATATTATAATTGTTCAATTTTATTATTATATTTTAGTTACTGTTAATTTCTTATTAAGCCCAATTTATAAATTAAACTTTCCCATAGGTATCTATGTATAGGGAAAAAGTAAATATAGGGTTTGGGATCATCTGTGTTGGGCCTTGAAACCTATCCCCCACAATTAGGAGGGACTGCTTATTTCTTCAACATACCTGTCACATGTAAAAAAGGAAGTTTTTGTATGGTTCTGGAATGCTACGGATTCTGTAGGTCAGTTGAGAAAGGTGTCTTCTAGCTTCTGAAGCTTAACTGACCAGATCTCACTCAAGGTGTTCGTGTTCTCTCCTACCCACTGCCCACTGCCTGCAGCCCTGCCACACCCCCTTCCTATTACTTCCACCTAGGGAAAGGCCAGTTTAGGCTTAAACCCAGAAAACAATTTCCCAAGGGGTACTATGTATAAACAAGTAATATTTGGGATTTAATGACATATCCTAGTTATAATGAATAATTTCTTCTTTTTCCCTTTTTCCCCTTTTCTTAGTCACATACCAGTGGGGGAGGGGTCAGGGACCAACCCCATTGTTTCTGCGGGACAACCAGACATACAAAAAGCAAAATCAGTGGCGTGATGGTCATGTTAATCAGTTTGATTTAAGCATTCCACATTGTATATTAAATCATCACATTGAATCCCATTAATATATACAGTTTTCATTTAATAAAAATTAAATATAAAAAATGATAGAAATTTAAAGAAAAAATAAAGTTGAATACTTTGTATACTTTGTGCATCCTTCCCACTTCCCAATGTATACTTTGTGATTGAACAATTGAACTTTGGTATATGTAAATTCCCCAGAAGACACAGATAAGATTTTAGCACTATTTGAACAACTCAAATGTCCATCAGTGACTGAATGATAAATTGTGGTATATGCTAGATACAGCAATGAGAATGAACTATCTGTATCACAAAAGATGTAGTTCATAAACACGATGTTGAATGAAAGAAGCCAGACACAAAGGGGTCCACACAGGATGATTCCAGGTATGTAGTCAAAGAAACAGGCAGAACTCATCTAAGGGGTTTGAAATCAGGTTACCCTGCGGGATGGGGAGGGACTGGAAAGAGGATGAAAAGAGCTGGTGATGTCTCACTTCTTATTCCAGGTATTTGTTACATGAGTGTGTAAAAATTCACTGAACAATATCTTAATGATTTGTGTCCTTTTCTGTATGCAGGGTGCACAGCAGAACGTCCATAGCTGACCACCTCCCTAAGCTGACCTAATTTTCACAGACTGCACATGCACCACATGTATGTGTCAGTATAGCAGGCCTAGTTCCTTACGTTGACTGCCTCTGTATGTTGACTGGTTTGTTACAGTCCCTTGGGTGGGCAACTTACAGAGGTTCTACTGTATTTCAAAACTTAAAGAAAAACCCTAAAATACCAATCCACCCAATCTAAGGGTCCCTACATGTGTCTGGCCCTGATAACACCTCCTTCCAGGCTCACTTCCCTCCTGAGGCCTGCTGGCTCCTCTGCGGTCCTGACACTTCTTCCCACTCAACCCCACATATGCATGCCTATGGAGACTGTCTGCCATTCTTCCTCTCAGATCCTCTGCCTGGGTAATCTTTAACTCTAAAGGGGGGTAATATTAATAACTAACTTGTTGATTAGTTTCTTTCCATTTTTTTTTTTTGAGGTATTTGTTCTTTTCAAACAAACAAACAAAAAAACCTTCAATGAATCTTGTCACATGTCACTTCTTCCCAGGGCCCAGGGAAGTGCCGGATGTGGACCGCTAAATTACCTTGCTCAAGTTCAGTTTCTCTTAGGTGCCTGAGGGCTATCTACTTTAGCTGGAGGGAGAGAGGAGTCTTAGAGAGTAAAGCAGTCTTCTTAGAAAGATAGATCTTAGTCTTTAGTAGAGCTTAGTAATCTTCAGCAGAGAGATACCATGCTGGTGTTCTGTAGGCAGGCAGGAGAGGAGACAGAGTCAGAGTAAGCGGGTCCGTGATAGAATGAGCATGCTCCCTTGACTGCCTTCTCCTCCAGCCATGTAAGACTAATCTCGTGCTTCTCAACATTACAGGCATAGAGACTGCCAATTCACCA
>CAUYON010077909.1:0-13244 GCA_963573935.1 Arctocebus calabarensis | reverse complement strand
GGTCTTTCCCCATCTCCTCCTTTAGGCCTTTAGTCTCAGGGTATATATAGGTGTATGGGTTCCTTGGCCAGGAAACGAATGAATACAATCCCTTCCGCCGGGGGCAAGGTGAATGAATGTATCAATGAATGAATACAATCCATTCATGGAAATGAGGCCTAGGAAGTTCACAAGAAATTGACCTAGGCATAGGAAATGGGGGTTCCACATTAGGATAGTGTTTTTCATGTTATCTATAGTGAAGGATTACTTTTTTTTAAAAAAAAATTTTCAATCCATCATGGACTGATAACTTTTGTATAAAATATAATAAAAATCAATTTTTAGAAAACAGAGAAAATAAAAACAAAGACAAAATACAAGACCCATTTTTTAATTATTAAATTCAAAACACAAAATTACTGTGCTAACGTGCCACCATAGTTTCTTTTTTTGACATTTTCAATTTCAGAATAACTTTATTTAAATTGGAAACACCATTCTTAAAACTGCATTTAGAGGCAAGACCCTTTTTAAAAACCTACTGTTGCAAAAATCAGAAGGACTAGTTCTGAATATGGCAGATGTTATTTCTAGGTTAACAAGACCAGATTTGATTTTGGATTTTATTCTTTAAACAGTCTAGGCAATGGAGGAAAAAGCAAGTTATTTACAGAAAACAATCATCTACCTATGTACTCAGAGATACAGATTTGATGGCAGAAAACTTCAGTATATGCTGGCATTTTGGAAGCAATTTTTCAAGAGCTTTGTTTTATTTTCTTGGATAGTAAGAATGCCTAAAATCCTTCTTCATTTTTAATTTTAGGAGCAAAATAATACTTTAAATGTCCCATATCAGCAATTTTATTCACTGCGGAAAGGGGTACACATGCAGACATACTGAATATTACTGTGGGAGAGCGTGGAGTGGCTTTTGTAAAGAAGTTCAGGTATAGGGCAGCCTCTGTGACTCAAAGGAGTAGGGTGCCAGCCCCACATGCCAGAGTTGGTGGGTTTAATCCCAGCCCCGGCCAAAAACTGCAAAAAAAAAAAAGAAGTCCAGGTATATCAATGTAGAGGTTAGTCCAACTGCCTTATTCACCTCTATGGTAACTGCCTCATCTTTATCAACATTACTTGTCTTTGACAATGTTTCTATTTCCCAGTTCTCCACTTGCAGAAATTTTCACTCCATCTTTTGCATAGGAAATTACAACACCCTCTCCAATATGACTGAGCTCTTGACATATATGTACAAATTCACCAGCGGTCATCTTTACTTCACAGCTGTACTCTTGTTCTGGAATTCCAAGTTGTTCAATATCTAAATTCATTAACTTCATTTCATAGTCTGAAACTTCTCTTGGTGTCTTGGTACCTTCAGCTCTCCATGTAATGACATCTTCATTGCCAGCACATTTTGATATTTTGAACATGATGGTGAGGTTCACAGACACAGCCAGCTTGTGGTTGCCTCAGTATGTGTGGGGGCCCTGGGAGCACAGGGTGAACTGCACCAAGGAGCCATGGGTGAGTCCTTTCTCTGCAAGTTCAGCCACCCAGGCTGATGTCCCAGCAGGCCTTTTTGATGAGGTCCTTGAGAGCCTCTAGCACCTTCAGCAGTTTGGCCCCTGGGACCAAGCCAACCTCAAACATGGTGGTCGCATCACCATGAAATGGCCATAGGTGAGTAGAAAGAAGGAAAATCTAGTGGTTTAGGCTTAGAGAGAGTGAGGGAACGTAGCCATGAGACCCTGAGACGAGGAAAGGTTACCAGAGGAAGTGAAAGTGATTTCATTGTGGACAGGTAGCAAGAATTCTTGGACTGGCAGTGGTCCATTGTGGAAATGTTGAGTAGCTGTTTTAGGCTTTTACTCTGAGACTATCCCCACCTCTTTCTGGGAAGTGTTTTACATTTGGAGAGATTACTTGCATATCCCAGAAGACAAATGAAATGGACTCTCAGTATCTAAAGTGAACCGTGCTAAAACAGAACCAACCAGTTGTGGCAGTGTGAGGGGTAGTAATGTATCCCTGTGTCACTGACACCAGTTTTCTTTCCTGTGATTAAGCAGAAACCAGTTTCTGAAGAACACTGTGGAACCAACTACAGCTGACATTTACTCAGTGACCCCTGGCAGACAGCTGACACCGGCTGACTGAAGTCCTCTCCACTTTGCCGTTCTCCCACAACTCATAACCAGTCTCAGACCTCACATCACTTTTGTCTGGCTTGTAGGAGAATTGCACAAACTGACACTGTGCCCCAGTGTTCCCCCTGGGAGGTAAAGAGTCAAATGCAATCTCATGTCAATGCTAAAAGCCCACCCCAAAGTGAACATGGAATGTATGGTAGGTGTATGTTTATCCACTGCTCACACGCTTAACTCCCCTCATAATTATCTGCAAGCTTTTCCCAAACCCTGACCCTAGAAGGCATATAAACCAGCTTCCCTTCACTTCTTGGGAGTATGTACTTCCAGTTTCCTCCCAAGGTTGTATTGTCCAGTCTTCCTCTGCAGAGCTTATTTTCATTTACATTTCTGGCAGTGAGGATGGGATCAGAAGTGGCTCCCAATTTCATTACCTGTACCACCCTGACCAACACCTAGGCACCAGCAAGAAGCCCTTGAAGTTCAGTTGTCTCCTGGCCATGCTGGGAAGGAGTTGCGTAAGCCCTCTTAGATGCAAGATCTCTTACTTCTAGGTTGACGTTTGGGAAACCTATTTTCTTTAAGGGACATCTACTCATTCATTGTGGACTAGAGCCTAATGATGCTTGAGTTCCAGGTGGGGATACCCATGCTGGAAAAGGTTGCACTCAGACCTTCTGAAAATTGCCTTTTTTAGGTGAGTGCACCTAAAAAACTTATCCACTAAAGGAATGGTCTCTGACCAGCTGTTGCCATGAACTCTAGTGGTTTACACGGGAAAAACTTGTGACTATTTGAGACATGGAATAAAATTAACCTGGGCAATTTATAGCTTTGTTGACCACATGGGGAACTTTTGATGTGCCTGAATTAATTTATCCACACATAATTAAAACAGAGAAAATTCTGGATCTCTCAAAAGCAATTGAAGAGGCTTTTTCAACTGGTATTATGGAAGTTCTAAATGTAATGAAGAATCCCTAGTTGCCCCCTTAAAAAATGAATAATTCCAAACTTAATCAGCACCTTCAAAAACTTGAAACTTCTGAGTCAGATTCTAAAATTAAAACTGATGAGGACGCTGTGTCTTCTGGCCTCCCCTGTGCTTCTCCACCCTCCCGATGCTTCTCCACCCACCCCGTGCTTCCTCCCCCAGCTCCCTGTGCTTCTCCCCCCCTGCTCTGCCCCTCTTGCTTCTGCCCTCCTGTCTCCCTGAACAGCCTTTCTTTTTTTGCCCTTGTTCTAGAACTATCCACTATGCAAGTTAATGCTGCAGCCCTTTGGGTTGTGCCTTTTACAGTGATCACTAACTCTGAAGTTCCAAACCACCTCTTACATTCTTTGTACAGAGTTCAAGCTTATAGCTTTTGAAAGATTGTCCCAACCCTGAAACAGAGCCACTTCAGTTTGAACACCATTTAGCTTGATTATGAATGTGTACCAGCCAGGACTTCCTGGTGTCTGTCAGTTAAACCATATGTTAGTAGGGAATGTCTTAGCCAAAGAGTAGATGCATTTAAGTCAGCAAGAAAAGCAGTCCCTCAGTTGGGTCAAGTCATACCAGTGTTTTTTTCCAAAACTATTCAATGGGAGGGCTCTCTGGCAATGTGCTCAGAAAAATGACAACCTGTGTGTGGTTGTTTTGATGGATTTGAAAGACTTTCCAACAAAATTCTAGCATCAAAGACCTCACTGGTGACACTGTAAATCATTTTAACCCACTTTTCCCATGAAACCCTTAGTGCTCTGATTGGGATTCTATGAGATCCCATGAAATAGCTTCTCTTGCCAGTCACCTTATTAAAACCCTAGTGAAGGAAAAAGATGCCAAAGTGACCAGGTCACTAGGATGCCAAGGAACGACTGCTAAATTTGCCACCCCACATACTCAACAACCTGAAAGGCCTCCTCCGCATCAGAAAGCCTCACACACGCAGGTAAGAAGCTGCAGCTCCCTCTGCCTGCTGCAGGAAGTAATTTTTTTTTTTTTTTACGTAAGTATTCTGGTCATTTTAAAGGAGAGCGTGAAAAATATTTACAATGACTTCAAAGGAACTCCCCTAAAACATAAAAGGACGTCGTCTGTGGAACCCAGAGAGACATACGTAATGGGCAGGACTAGGGTGTTCCAAAACAAAAAATTGGGATTTTTCATCTCTTTTCAGTCAACCTCTTAGGAGAGGTTCTCTTAAAATTAGCAACAGAATAGTTGAAGCTCTAGTGGACACTGGGGCTGTGCTTTCAGAACTTAACCTTCATTCCCCTTCAACCCCCCCTCCCCAGAATAACCAAACAATTCATGTGGTCAGGGTCACCAATCAACCTATGAGTGCTTCTAAGTCTGAGCCAGTTTCTTACAAACTGGGGCTCCTTACTGGAGACTACAGCTTTTGGCTTGTCCCTTTTGCCCCAATCTACCTGATAGGAAGAGACTTCCATGAGAAACTTCAAGCTTCTCTTTCTTTCAGCAGTGAGGGAGGTATGATTTTAGGTTCTCCTCTTCTGCGGCTTCAGCCTCTGATCTCATCCAGGTCTTCCTCTTACTAGCCTATACTTATCCATTGGTTACTGAACACCCAGCTTTAGAGGAAATGACTGAAATCCTTTGGGCAAAAAGTAATACCAAGGTTAGCATGACCCCCCTTAGGGTTACCCACCATACACATAGATCCTAACAAGTAACCCCTCAGTCCTGAAGCTTTAACTGGTATAGAGCCATTGCCAAGGATTTTATTTCTAAAGGACTCCGAAATGAGTTCCCTACTCATCTCTGCAATATTCCCACTCTGCCCATTCGGGGGCCTAATGGAAAGGGATGGAGAATTGTTCAGGACCTTAGAGCTATCATGAACATTGTTATTCCCTGGCTCCTGTCATGCAGGATTGACATAATCTCTCTCCAACACACTCCTGACGCCCAAAATTTCTCCACCCTTGGTCTCTGCAGCATCTTCTCCAGCATCTGCTTTGACCCTGAGAGTCACATTCTTTTTGCTATCATGTGGGAAGGGCCAGCAGTTCACCTGGACAGTCCTACCTCAAAGAGACACTGAATGCCTACTTACTTTTTTTGGGCTTTTACAAGCTGATAGAAAAGATACAACATTTTCGCATAGTTTGACTGTTCTACATACAATATGTAGATTGATGATTTGCTTGTATGTTCTCCCTGAATGCCTGTCTACTGACACTCTCCACTTACTTCAGCTAGCCCTAAAGGACAACACATTTCTGAGGATAAACTATAGTTTTCTTGAGATGTAATCAAGTTTTTGGCCATTTGTTGACTCTCTTGGACTAGGACATTGACCTTTCGCACATTCAAGGCACTGATTTTCCCCCTGGTCACTACAAAGAAAGACAGCTTTGGGGATTTTAGGTCTTGTGGGTTATCTTTGACCTTGGATCGCTAATTTCTCTTTGTTGGCATAACCCTCATATGCCCTGCATAAGGCCTTTCCCCAAACTCCCTTACCTGGACAATGGATGGCCAACAGGCCTTTAAGGTTCTGAATGACTAACTGTCCTCATTCCCTGCTCTGGGACACCCTCATTTTGACTTCTCCTTTTCTTTTTTTTCCATGAAAGAGAAGATAGTGCTTTAACAAATTTAACTCAACCTCATGGGGGCAATAATTGGCCTGTTGGCTATTGGTTTCTGTGTCTCATGGGTTCCCTCCCTGTTTAAAGGTAGTTGCTGCCACCTCTACCCTCATCAAAGTAATTGAGAGTAATGAGATCTGCTCTGTTTATGTTCCTCACTCAGTTGAAGCCCTTCTCTACCCTTACCCCACTCACACCTTTCAGGCTGTTGATTGTCCTCCCATGAAATATTTTTCTCTTCCTCTCTGAACTTAACCATTGTCTATAAACTCCTTAACTGGCCACTCTTTTAGCTTCACTGGAAGAAGGCATTCCCACAACTGTGCTACCTCTACATACACTCTCCTTTCACTCTATGTGGCTTTAATGGAGACCCCGTGCCACGTCCCAATTTTATCTGATACACTGATGAATCTTTTCTTAGACTCGAGGGTCTACTGGCTCCTACCAGGCTGGCATGCAGTTGTTTCTCTGACAGAAACTATTTAATCAGGCCCTCTGCCCAATGTCTGATGTGCCCAACAGTCGGATTACATGCTGTTACTCAAGCTTATCTCTTGGCCAAGGATAAAACTGCAAACATTTACACAGATAGCAGGTATGCTTTTGGGTTTGCTCTTGACTTTGGATTACTTTGGCAACAAAGAGGGGTTTCTGACCTCTGCTGGAAAGCCCATCACAAACAGAGCATGTGTGGCACTTCTCAATGCCATTGAAGTCCCTGGGCCTCTGACCGTCATTAAGCATTAGAGTTACTCCTCTGAACATTCTGAAAATAGCAAAGGAAGCTGCCCAGATGATACTGCAGCTAAGTCTTCAGTCTTAAACCTCTTCTGCCATGCCTGTGTCCATTCAACTCCCAGCCTCACATCTCCCACCCTCACTCCCACTCTGTTCCTTCTGACGGTCTGTCCTGTAGTCTGGCCCCTTTAAGCCTGAAAGAATGTCCTCAGATCATGAAAGGGAAAAATGGAGAAAATAAGGCTGTATCTAAAATCCCAGATACCCACTATGGGAGGGACCTAATGAACACTTGCTCCCAGTGAATTTACAATGCCCACCCTTACCTTTATACTAACCTCACTCACTGGAGCCCTAACACAACGATCCAGTGGGGTAAACATACAATTGGGGATTCTCCCTTAGGGTAGCTTCTCAAGTTTATAAATTATGCAAAATTTGTCCTATATACAAGACTGGGGAACCCATAAGTGTTCCTCACCCATATTGGGCTCTTTAGAGTGCTGGCAACTTAACTTTATCCCCTTCTCATGGATTTAAATACATATTTGTAATGATAGATACGTGTTTCCACTGGGAAGAAGCTTTTCCCTGCAGACCAGTCACAGCCAAGGCAGTGACCTAAATACTTCTTGAAAAATTTATCCTTACCTGCAGAGGTCCTAGTGAACTTAATAGCAACAGAGGGACTCATTTTACTGGCCAAATATTAGAGCAAGTTTTTGACATAAAGTTTGTTATACAACACTTCCATTGTGCCTACCACCTGTAGTCCTTGGGACTTTTGAACAATTGGGACTGAGTCCCAATTGAGCAATTGAGTCTTGATTGTTCAATTGGGACTATTGAACAATCAGGACTCAATTGACAAGAATCATAGGGGCTTTTAGCCTGCTTGGCCTAAGCCTCTTCCTACAGTCACACATTGTCTTGCCCCTTTCAAAACTGCTATGGGCTGATCCAGGCATTTAAGTGAGGGAATGCTTTCCTCTGTTCAAATACAGGGGGACCTTCTGCTCTACTGCTGCAAACCTGTGAAGGTTCTAAAGCAGGGGTCCTCAAACTATAGCCTGCCGAGGACATTTATCTGGCCCGCTGGCTATTTTTGCCTCTGCTGTCTGTCCTGCTTAGCTGCCAACTAGTCCCGGACCGCAGTGCGCATGTGTGGAATGTGTGCCGCGCTCTCCAACTCCCCTCCTTCTCTCTGTCTCTCAACTCCTCCTCTCAGTGAGACTGAGACTTGTGATTGGATGAGTCACAAGCTTGCCTGTGCAGAGCCTGCTGCTGCCTGAGGACTGAGGTAAGAACAAGTTAGGCTTTTTTTTTTTGAAGTTAGGAGATCTATTTTTTTTTTTATTTTGCAGTTTATGGGGCCTTTTTTTGCAGTTAAGGGGGGCCTTTTTCCCCCTGAAGTTAGGAGGCCTTTTATTTTTTTTGCACACAAGGGGCGCCTTTTTTGTTTTTCATTTTAAATATCGTATTTTTTATTTGTTTCCGTCTTTTTTTTTTTTTTTTGGCCGCGTCTGGGTTTGAACCCACCACCTCTGGTATATGGGGCCGGTGTCCTACTCCTTTGAGCCACAGGCACCACCTCAGTTTTGTTTTTTTACTTCAAAATAAGATATGTGCAGCGTGCTTAGGAATTTGTTCATAGTTTTTTTTTTTAAAACTATAGTCCGGCCTTCAAACGGTCTGAGGGACAGTGAACTGGTCTCCTGTTTAAAAAGTTTGAGGACCCCTGCTCTAAAGGCTTACCATAAACTAGTTGTTGACTCAATCACCAGTCAGGTCTTATGGTCCGCCCTGTAGCCTGGAGACTTTGTGCCCTGGAAAAGATACCAACCACAGTTCTGCTTTGCCAGCTGGTGAGCTTCATGTTAAAACCCTTTCTGACTCCATGTTGGAAGGCACCTGATGTGTTTTTTTGGTTGCATTTGTTTGCTTGCTCCACAGGAGAAGTACAGATGCACCTCTCACAGGAGAAATCTCATCCTTCAGCTTGGGAGCAATGTGAGGAATAGAAATTCAAGGAAGGGGGAAGGCCATCATCTTCTGACACTGGAAAGGCTAAATGGGAAGATGCATTTTATAATGGAAAATGGGAAAAAAATCAACAAAGGAGTGCCTGGTTTGCAGCAGAAGGAATGAGAAAAGTGGAAGGACAGAATCATTTTCTACTGTGAGACATGCAAAAGGAAGACTGGGCTGTACCCTGGAGGTTGCTCCCTCACACTCAAAAGAATTATAAACAATAATAACCAAAAACACTTTAATTATTGTATGTAACCTAAAGTGGATAATAAAATCATCAGATGAGTTCATATTTATGTTTTTCTCTTTCAAAACTGTAGGGTAATTACAAGTAATCCACCAACCTCTTCCCCACCCAAAATAAAGAAGAGCTGGGGAGTATGAGGGTGGCAGAAAAGCTGGTTTGGAAAGTTCAAAGTTGGGTCCTACTGCCTTCAGTCTGTGAACGTGTCCCCTGAGTGTCCTGTTGTCTTCTCGAATGCTTGTAGTCCCTGCGAATATCAGCCCCAGCTTTATCTCTTCACCCCAGTAGCAGCTGTATTGTCTCACAGCAGCAGCTGTCTCCAGTTAGAAGTTTTTCTAATCTTTGTAAAAACAATCCGCATGTGTCCTCGGAGACACCAGCCATTCAGAGCTGTTCCTCAGAGATCCAAGTTTCAATTCGGCTGGGTCTCTCTCAAGCATCCATGTTTCATAATTCTCACAGTCCTTTTTTTTTTTCCCCCTGTTCTTTTATCCCGATTGGTTGTAGCAGCTTTCTGTAAGTTTTATCTCTATGGTAGTTGAGTCTTCTCTTCTTGCTTTTACGATCCCCATGAGTAACTTTATTGCTGTCTAACAACCCATTATAGTATATTCCTTCTGTTCCGATACCTGGTATGGAACTGAAGACCTTTACAAACAACCAGTGCTAATTTTCCAGCCACATGAGTGAGCCGCCTTGGAAAGAAGGCCCTCTAGCCCCAGCTAAGCCTTCAAACGGCTATATTCCCAGTCAGCATCTTCACTGCTTCCTCGTGATAAACTCTGGGATGGCACATGGCTAAGCTGCTCCTGAATTGCTGACCCACAGAAACTGTGAATGAATGTGGTTATTTGGGGGTATTAAGTTGTGATGTAATTGGTTATGCATCAATAAATAACAAATACAGACCATTACATAACTTCCATCTGAGTGATGGGTGTGATGATGGAGGTAGAATACAGATGTAATAAAGACAGAGCACGATGGAGTAACTCTACTGTCTCATTTTATGATGCTATAATGGAATAGTACAGGCTGAATAATTTAGAAAGAACAGAAATTTATTCTTTCAAGGTATTGGAGTCTAAATTCATGGCACTGGTGGGTTGTCTCTTTACTTCCATGATGATGCCTGGAACTCTGTGTCCTTGAGGAGGCTAAAACAATTCTACCTTGGATGCTAATGCACCATGCTGACTTCTGATTAACCCTGTTCTGGGAATGCCTGTAAGATTTCTTGTTTATCTATTGTTATCATAAATCCTGCTCTTAGTCGGATTCTTTCCCCATAGCATTCTCGCCTCTCCTTAAGGGGTTAACTTCAATTGCCATGCACATTCCTTCTTTATAGTGTATAAGTCTTGGGTCCGGGGGACAATGGCATGGAGGTCCTCTGTCCTGTCTCGTGGCCACCTGGGACATGGCTTTTGTTTATAAGTCCCTAGTAAATGTTTCTTTCTGAGAAACTGGATATATCAGCAATTTTCTTTGGCCTTTCAGCTTTCTGTCTCAGACTTTGGGGGTAGGTTTGCACAGAACTGCTCCCCATGGAATAGTCATCCATGGAGGAGGGTCATTGTGTCCTCACATGGCAGAAGGGCAGGAGAGACAAAGAGACAGCAGGGGATTAAAGTTGCTCTGTTACAAGGGCATTCATTCATGGAGGCCGATATGCGACTCTTTAGGTTCCACCTTCCAACATTGTTAATTGTGGAATTAAATTTCAGCACATGAATTTTGGGGGATACATTCCAACCATAGCATCTATCACAGTAGTAACTCTACCAAGGAAAATTCAAGTTTTCATGGTCTGCAAACCTAGTATAAACTGTTACTTTTTGATTGCAAAATAATTAGAGAAATGAATACCTTTTTTCCTTTGTGCATGGAAGCAATGAAGCATTCCTTCCCTATCAGTGCCCTGACTTTAGTGTTGGAGATTTGTGGGGACTGTAGATTAAAACTTCTCTGCAATTTGGCTCATCTCGTGACCAAATCCTGGGTGTGATTATCAGCCCAATTTGCCCTGGTTGTGAATGATAAAGGAAAATTTAAGCACCGTTGTGGAAATCATGTGCTTTTCAGTAATTCCCTTGGCTGGTGATTGGCTTGACTCAAACCTGCCTTTTTTTTCATTTAGTATATTGATGACACTTAACAATGAGCAACTAAACTCACAGTCCTTGTAATTACTAGTTCCATCTCAGGTATGAATGATACCATACAAGGCTGTTCATAGCCTGCGATCTGTGTCTTATCCCATTTCACTCTAGGTGAGACCAAGAGAAATTATGTTATAACAGCATGCCGAGGAGGAATTTTACACTCTCTTCCACCAGTGTGTTAGTCATCTGCTGTTGAGCAGCTTAAAACATAAGGTGTGTTTTCAAAGTTTCTGCTGTTTGGGAATCATGAGCAACTTAGCTGGTGGTTTGGTTCTGAATCCAGGTCTCTCACAAAGCTATACAGAGGTTCTGGCCAGAGCTGCAGCCTTCTCCAGGCTCAATTCAGAAAGAACCTGCGCCTCCACTTTCACTCACATGGTGTTAACAGGCCTCAGGTCAACTTGCTGGCTTACTCATAGGCCTGTTTCATGATATGGCCACTGGCTTTTCCTAGAGTGAATAATCCAAGAGTGAAGCTCCCAAAATGGAAGTGATGGTGTGTGTGTGTTTATCACATTATCTTTATTTACTCATAAATGAATGGCACTTATGTTGATTCCGTATCTTTGTAATTGTGAATCGTGCTAAAATAAACATTTAGGTACAGGAGTCTTTTTTATAAAATGACTTTCCTTTTGGGTAGATATCCTATAGTAGGATTGCTTGATTGGTAGATCTACTGCTAATTCTCTGAGGAGTCTCCATACTATTCTCCATGGAGGTCACACTAATTTGCAGTCCCACCAACAGTGTTTAACCACTCCAGTGGTTGCATCTACACCAACATCTATTGCTTTTTTTATTTTTTAGTAATGGCCATTCTGATAGGGATGATAAGGTGAAATGTTTATCTCATTATGGTTTTAATTTCCATTTCCCTGATGATTAGTAATGCTGAGTGTATTTTCATATGTTTATTTGCCATTTGTCTATCTTTTTTCAAAAACTCTATTCATATCTCTCACCCACTTTCTGATGAAGTTGTTTTTTTTCTTGCTGATTTGCTTAATGTCTTTGTAGATTCTGAATAATAGCTCTTTGTTGGATAAATAGTTAGCAAATATTTTCTCTCATTCTCGAGGTTGTCTATTTATTACTTCTCTCGCTGTGCAGAAACTTTAATTTAGTTCCATGTATTTATTTTTATTTTTGCTCTATTTGGCTTTGATGTTTTAATTATTTAGTCGCATTTTGGCCTAAGCTAATATCTAGAAGTGTGTTTCCTGGTTTTTTATGGTTTCAAATATTACATTTAAGACTTTAATCTTTCTTGAGTTAATTTCCGTGTGTGGTGAGAGATTGGGATCCTGTTTAATTCTTCTGCATGTGGCTATTCAGTTTTCCCAGAACCATGTACTGAACAAGGCATCTTTCCCCCTAGTGTATGTTTTTGTCTGCTTTGTTGGAAATCAGTTGGTCATAGTGATATGGTTTTATTTCTAGGTTCTCTATTCCATTCCATTGGTCTGCATTTCTACTTTTATACAACCAGTATTTTACTGTTTTGGTTACTATAGCTTTGCAGTTAAGTTTGAAGTCAGGTATTGTGATGCCTCCAGATTTATTCTTTTTGTGGAATATTGCTTTGTTTATTTTCTCTCTTTTTTAGTTCCTTATGAAGCTTAGGATTATTTTTTCTAAATCTGTGAAAAATGATGTTGCTATTTTGATGGGAATTGCATTGAATTTGTAAACCACTTTGGGTATTATGGATATTTTAATAATGCAGATTCTTCCAACCTGTATTATGGGACATATTTCCATTTGTTTGTGTTATCTATGATTTCTATCATCAGTGTCTTTCAATTCTTCTAAAGATCTTTTATCTCTTTAGTTAAGTATGTTCCTAGGTATTTTATTTTCTTTGCAGCCATTGTGAATGGCATTGAGTCCTTAATACAGAAATGATACTGACATGTATACATTGATTTTCTTTTTTTGAGACAGTCTCACTATTCTCCCTCAGTAGAGTGCTGTGGAATCACAGCTCACAGCAACTTCAAACTCTTGGGCTTGAGTGATTCTCTTGCCTCAGCCTCCCAAGTAGCTGGAATTACTTGCACCCACCACAGTGCCTGGCTATTTTGTTGTTGTTGTTGTTGTCATTGTTTAACAGGCCTGGGCCACGTTTAAACCCACCAGCCCCAGTGCATGTGGCTGGTGCCCTAACCAATGGGCTATGGATGCTGAGTTGTGTATGTTGATTTTTTTTTTTTGAGACAGAGCCTCAAGCTGTCACCCTGGGTAGAGTGCTGTGGCATCACAGCTCACAGCAACCTCCAATTCCTGGGCTCAAGCAAGTCTCTTGCCTCCGCCTCCCAAGTA
>CAUYON010077908.1:0-17369 GCA_963573935.1 Arctocebus calabarensis | reverse complement strand
TTGTCTAAATTTCCTTGGTTTTTACCTAACGTTCTTTTTTCTGTTCCAAGATTCTGCCCAAGATACCTACTACATTGTATTTAGTGATCAAGACTACTGAGACTTCCCTTACTTTTTTGTTTTTTGTTATTTTATTTTATTTTATGCCAACGTCTTATTCTGTGGCCCAGGCTACAGTGCTGTGGCATCAGCCTAGCTCACAGCTACCTCAAACTTCTGGGTTCAAGGGATCCTCCTGCTTCAGCCTTCCCAGTAGCTGGGACTACAGGTGCCTGCCATGTATCCAGCTAATTTTTCTATCGTTAGTAGATATAGGGATTTTGTTCTTGCCCAGGCTGTTCTTAAACTCCTGAGCTTAAGGGATCCTACCATCTCAGCCTCCCAGAGTACTAGGATTACAGGCGTGAGCCACTATCTCTGGCCACTTTCAGCATTTCTTAGCCTAGCTAAGATGGATTGTGTTTAGGGTTACAGAGTAGACTCAACGATGTCTCCAAAGCTTGGACCTGAGCACCAAAAGAAGGGTTTGGATAGTTCATAGGGTTTCCTGGGGACCTGAGCTTTGGAAATGGGCATAAACAAAGGAGAGAGATGAAGGCATAAGCACTGCCAACATCATAGCACAGACCCAGTCTGATGAACCCTTTCTTTCTTTCTTTTTTTTCTGAGACAGAGTTCTCACCATGTTATCCTCGTTAGAGTGCTATGGCATCACAGTTCACAGCAATCTCCAATTTGGGGGCTTAAACGATTCTCTTGCCTCAGCCTCCCAAGTAGCTGGAACTACAGGCACCACCACAATTCTCAGCTATTTTTTTGTTGCAGTTGTCATTGTTCAGCTGGCCTGGACTGGGTTCAAACCCACCAGCATCGATGTATATGGCTGGCACTGTAACCACCGTGCTGTGGGCACCGAGCCAGATGAAGACTTTCTTAATTCCCTGGAGAACATGGTTGCAGGACCTTGGGAGCAGCCTGCAGCCTCGGTGCCCGTTGGATCTCAGCCCTGGTGAGGCAACGCCGTCACCAGGCCCTGGGTCAGACCTGGGATGCTTTGCTTCTCTGACTGTACCTTAGCCCAGGTCGGGCAGAGGTGCGAGTGAGGGTGGGGGAGGGGGCTATCGGCAGGGTTTGAGGTCCCTGGAGCTGTGTCACACCAGGATAGTGGCCAGCCGAGTTTACCATAGGGGCTCAACCCAGTCACGGAACTGTTAAAAAAAATAAAAGCTGATGTTGGCCAGTCTCTTCTAAAAAAAAAAAATGAAGACTTTCTTGCTGCCAGCACTGAACACTGGAGGCCACTCCTGACATGAAAATTGGCTCTTACTGGTAGAATAAATGCTGTGTTTTCCTTCTCCTTCCTTTGCGTTACTATTTCCCAAGTCAACATCCATGTGGACATGTCTCCTCAACCAACCTGAGGCCACATGCCTGCATACTCCCTTGCTGTCAGAGGTGCTCGGCCAGTGAGTATCTGGTCCTTCTCCTGCTGTAATGGGACACTGGCCATGCTGTTTACTAAGGCTCGAATGGTGGGGAATTCCCCCCAAACAGGAAGGGGATTCAGATGAAGGGTAGCCAGAGACAAGGGATATACACCACACTCTGTCAGAGTAGTGTGGAAATATATTAGACTGCTGATGCAACAAGCTAGTTGTCTTAAAGGAATTTTACAAAACCAATCTGGGAGAATCTCGTAACTGTGAAAGCACATCAAACTCTTCAACAGGAAGATGAACGGTTGCATTATCACTCAACAGACTTCCTTTTGCTTTGCCCACTTCTCTCACCACAGCCCTGCAATGGTGGATGCTTTTTTTTTTTTTTTTTTGAGACAGAGCCTCAAGCTGTCACCCTGGATAGAGTGCGGTGGCATCACAGCTCACAGCAACCTCCAATTCCTGGGCTCAAGCGAGTCCCTTGCCTCCGCCTCCCAAGTAGCTGGGACTACCGGCACCCACCACAACGCCCGGCCATTTTTTGGTTGCAGCCGTCATTGTTGTTTGGCGGGCCCGGGGCTGGATTCGAACCCGCCAGCTCAGGTGTACGTGGCTGGCACCTTAGCCTGTTGAGCCACAGGCGCCGAGCCCAATGGTGGATTCTTATAAAACTGACTCTTTCAAGGCACCCAGGGCCCTGTCTCTGTACAGGATAAATACTCCTTCCCAATCATTGCAGCATCAGAGGAAAGTGAGCCGAACAACCCTTGAGGCTTGCTGAAGGAATCAAATGTACTTGAAATCAAAGTGCTGTAGCAACCTCAAGCATTACCAAGCAGTGGTTTAAAAAGGTTTTTTGAGCAGCTGTCAGAATCACCACAAAATCCTACAAACACCTCCAAGGAACTGTTAAAGGCCTTGAAAACAAAGTTTGAAATCCACGGGGTAATACAAAGAACAAGGGACAGGTCTCTAAAAATTTGAGTTCTAAGTGTGCCACTGGAGTTAAGTTACTACATCTAAGTTTTAATTTTTTTTTTTTGGGGGGGGGACAGGGTCTCACTATATCACCTTCAGAATAGTGCCATGGCTTCACAGCTCACAGCAACCTCAAACTCTTGGGCTCAAGTGATTCTCTTGTCTCAGCCTCCCAAGTAGCTGGGACTACAGGCACCTGCACGATGCCTGGCTATTTTTTTGATGCAGTTGTCATTGTTGTTTAGTTGGCCTGGGCTGGGCTCGAACCTACCAGTCTCAGTGCACATGGCCAGTGCTGTCACCACTGTGCTACAGGCACCAAGCCATGAGTTTTGATTTTTGCAAGTCTTAGTTTCCTCTTCTATAAAATCAAAAAGTATAACCATCCCACACGGTTATTATAAGGATCAATTAACATATGTAGGCTCGGGGCCCATAGCACAGTGGTTATGGTGCTGACCACATGCACTGAAGCTGGTGGGTTCGAGCCTGACCCAGGCCAGCTAAACAACAATGACAACTGCAACAAAAAAAAATAGCCGGGCATGGCTCGGCGCCTGTAGCTCAACAGGCTAAGGCTCCACCATGTACACCTGAGCTGGCGGGTTCGAATCTAGCCTGGGCCCACGGAACAACAATGACGAAAAAATGGCTGGGCATTGTGGCGGGCGCCTGTAGTCCCAGCTACTTGGGAGTCGGAGGCAGGAGACTCACTTGAGCCCAGGAATTGGAGGTCACTGTGAGCTGTGATGCCACAGCACTCTATCCAGGGTGACAGCTTGAGGCTCTGTCTCAAAAAAAAAAAAAAAAATAGCTGGGCATTGTGGTAGGCACCTGTGATCCCAACTACTTGGGAGGCTGAGGGAAGAGAATCACTTAGCCCAAGAGTTTGAGGTTGCTGTGAGGTGTGATGCTGTGGTACTCTGCCAAGGGTGACATAGTGGACTCTGTCTCAAAAAAAAAAAAAAAAGCTCGGCGCCTGTGGCTCAGCGGGCTAAGGCGCCAGCCATGTAAATCTGAACTGGCGGGTTCGAATCCAGCCTGGGCCCGCCAACCAACAATGACGGCTGCAACCCAAACAAAAATAGCCGGGCGTTGTGACGGGTGCCTGTAGTCCCAGCTATTTGGGAGACAGAGGCAGGAGACTCGCTTGAGCCCAGGAATTGGAGGTTGCTGTGAGCTGTGATGCCACGGCACTCTACCCAGGGTGACAGCTTGAGACTCTGTCTCAAAAAAAAAAAAAAAAAAAATTAATATATGTAGCTAAGGCGCCAGCCACGTACACCTGAGCTGGCGGATTCAAATCCAGCCCCAGGGTCCGCCAAACAACAATGACGGCTGCAACCAAAAATGGCCAGGCGTTGTGTCAGGCGCCTGTAGTCCCAGCTAGTTGGAAGGCAGAGGCAAGAGACTCGCTTGAGCCCAGGAATTGGAGGTTGCTGTGAGCTGTGATGCCACAGCACTCTACCCAGGGTAACAGCTTGAGGCTCTGTCTCAAAAAAAAAAAAAAAAATTAATATATGTAAAAATCTAGCTGAGTGGTAGAGTGTTCTAGAAGTTAATTGTTAATAACTTTCTTCTCATAAGTACATGAGATCATAAATTGTATTTTATTTATTTATTTTTTTTTTTTTTTTGAGACAGAGCCTCAAGCTGTCCCCCTGGATAGAGTGCTGTGGCCTCACAGCTCACAGCAACCTCCAATTCCTGGGCTCAAGCGAGTCTCCTGCCTCCGCCTTCCCAAGTAGCTGGGACTACAGGTGCCCGCCACAACGCCCGGCCATTTTTTGGTTGCAGCCGTCATTGTTGTTTGGTGGGCCCGGGCTGGATTCAAACCTGCCAGCTCAGGTGTACGTGGCTGGCACCTTAGCCTGTGGAGCCACAGGCGCCAAGCCAAGACTATAAATTTTAAATCTAGTACTTGGGTCCTATGTCTGTACTACCTGGGAAATTTCTGCTGTCACAGAATATATGGAGGACAGAAGCTCATTGTTCTTTGCCTCAAGACTGTTACAACAGACAACAGGGACTTTATCTAACAAATGCAAATGTAGTAATCCAATCATTTGTACCCTCATATTAATCTGAAAAAAAAAAAGTATTTTACAACAGTATTAATGATGGAACCAAGCTCACAGCCTTTTTTTTTTTTTTTTTTTGAGACAGAGTCTCACTATGTCACCGTCAGTAGAGCGCTATGGCATCATAGCTCACAGCAACCTCAAAGTCTTGGGCTTAAGTGGTTCTCTTGCCTCAGCTTCCCAAGTACCTGGGACTACAGGTGCCCGATACAACGCCCGGCTATTTGGTTGTTGTTGTTTCAGTTGTCATTGTTTAGCAGGCCCAGGCCAGGTTGAACCTACTAGCCTTGGTGCATGTGGCCAGTGCCCTAACTACAGAGCTTCGGGCGCTGAGCCCCAGCTAGTTTTTCCAATTTTAGTAGAGACAGAATCTCTCTCTTGCTCAGGCTGGTCTCCAACTCCTAAGCTCAGGTGATCCACTCACAGCAGCCTCCCAGAGTGCTGGGATTACAAGTGTGAACCACCATGCCTGGCCTAGATTTTATTTCTTAATTTATAAAGGCTTCTCACTTTTGCAAGGTTGACACAAGAGGATTGCTCAAGCCCCAGAGTTTAAGGTTGCTATAAGCTACGATGCCATGACACTCTACCCAGGGAAACAGACTGAGACTGTCAAAAAAAAAAAAAAAAGAAAGAAAGAAAAGAAAAGGAAAGAAAGAATATATGTGAACTGACTTCTTATTTATGAGCCATTTTTGGGGGACCTTTGTAGTTTTGAGCATTAAACTGGGGAAAAGAGATAAAGATAGGTCTTTCTCTTTCTTTCTTTCTTTTTTTTTTGCAGTTTTTGGCTGGAGCTGAGTTTGAACCCACCACCTCCAGCATATGGGACTGGCGCCTTACTCCTTTGAGCCACAGGCACTGCCAACAGGTCTTTTTCTTTATTGCATCTTAAAAACATAACACCAGAAAACATTTTGAATGAGAATGGGTGACTTTTAGTTCACAAACTACTTGGTGACTCATGGAATTCTCTTCCTTTATATAAGGGACATTTTACTTATATAAAGGGACAGTCTTGAGGGGTATTTTGGGAGCTGTGATTTTTTACTACACCTTTGTTTTCCAAGCTATGTAACGTGTTTATTTATTTATTTTTATTATTTTTTTTATTTTGAGACAGAGCCCCAAGCTGTCACCCTGGGTAGAGTTTTGTGGCATCACAGCTCACAGCAACCTTGAACTCCTGGGCTTAAGCCATTATCTTGCCTCAGCCTCCCAAGTAGCTGGGACTACAGGCACCCACCACAATGCCTGGTTATTTTTTGGTTGTAGTTGTCATTGTTTTTGGCAGGCCCAGGCTGGATTCGAACCCGTCATGTATGTAGCCCCTGGTGTATGTAGCTGGTGCCTTAGCCACTTGAGCTACAGGCGCCGAGCCAAGTGTTTATTATTTTTAAAATTATATATCGCAGCCAGTCCCAGTGGCTCACACCTGTAATCCTAGCACTCTGGGAGGCCAAGGCAGGAGGAACCTTTGAGTTCTGGAGTTTAAACCAGACTGAGGAAGAGTAAGACACTGTCTCTACTAAAAATAGAAAAATTAGCCGGCGTTGTGGTGGACACCTATAGTCCAAGCTATTCAGGAGGCTGAGACAGTAGGATTGCTTGAGCCAAGGAGTTTGAGGTTGCTGTGAATAAGGCTGATGCAATGGCATTCTGGCCTGGTCAAGAGAGTGAGACTCGGTCTCAAAAAAAAAAAAAAATTGTATGTTGCTAGGTTCCACCATATGAGATCAGAGCCAATGTTGTCTTCGATAGTATTAAAATTTAATATAGGTATACTTATGAAGATCCAACCTGTAACAACAGAAAATCAAAACTAAAACAACCATAGTAAAGTTAGGAATAAAAATGTTCATGAAAAATAAGTAGATTGTAGAGTTGTGAACAAAGGAATAGTTGAGAAAAGAAAAAGTTGAGAGTTCAGTGTCCAGTGGAAATGTTCAGCTAGGAGGTTTCCTAAAGGAGAGAGTATTATAGGGTCTATTAAAATAAAATTAATTATTTACAGTCCAATCTATAGCTTGTTGAAAAGTATACATAATTGTATATGCACAAAAGAAGATCCTTTTGATGGGAAAAAGCAAGAGATTTTAGGGCTCTGGAGGGGTAAATAAAGATGGTTAATTGAACATTTTTGTCTCACTCTAGCACAGTGGTTCCAACCTTCCTAATGCAGTGGCCCTTTAATACAGTTCCTCATGTTGTGGTGACCCCAACCATAAAATTATTTTCGTTGCTAGTGGTTGGGGTTCACCACAACATGAGCAACTGTATTAAAGAGTCACGGCATTAGGAAGGTTGGAACCACTGATCTAGCAAACCATACATCACCGGCGCAGATGGGCTAGCTGGCAAGATGCTGAGTACCGGAGGTGGTTGTGCTATGAGCCCCATACCTGGGATCAGGCACCCTTGAAGGTTAATTGTCACATTACCAATCTGCAGCTGAGAGGGCCCTTGCAGATCTGGGAAACAAGATACTATCAACGCTAATTTCTGCAGAACACTGAGCCTAGCAGTCAGGCTGGAGAGGAAGGCAAGCAGAGGAGGGGGCTGCTGCAGGAAGTAAGCCCACATGGACAGGTGGGAGCTTATATTCCCATAGCAGTTAGAATCTACATCTTTTTGTAGAGGGAGCACCTGATTGATAACAGCTACTCAAGCTGCAAACTATGCCATAGCTAAAAGTGTGACCTCAATTGTCCTGAATCAAGATATTAAAAAGTGGCCAATCTTAAGCTCTGCCCATACTGAGGGGAGACTAGTCCTTGGTCTAGAATTAATACGTAAGAACTTTTTCTGAATACTCCCCCTTGACCTGAATGCCTTTCCACCCCTGTGAACAATTTATTTTATTAGGATTGAATTAAATAAAATCATTTTAAAATTAATAATTGATAATTTAATTAATTAATAATTTATCTTTAATTGTTTAATAATTAAATTATTTAATTTATTTTATTTTATTTTTATTATCTTGAATCCTATAAGAAGAATAAATAAAAAATACCAAATACCAGCAATATAGATAATTTTATACTAGGCATTATGGGATCTGGAAAAAAATTAGACCAGGTATGGTGGCTTGTATCTTATAAACCTAGCATTCTGCAAGGCTGAGGTAAGAGGATCCCATGAGGTCAGGATTTTGAGACCAGACAGACCAAGAGTGAGACCTGTCTCTACCAAAAATAGAAAAAATTAGCCAGACATGTTGGTGCTCACCTATAGTCCTAGGTATTCCTACTTAGGAGGCTGAGGCAGGAGGATCACTTGAGCCTAGGAGTTTGAGGTTGCAGTAAGCTATCCTGACACTACTGTACTCTAAATATCCAGGGTGACAGATTGATACTCTATGTCCTCAGCCCCCACAAAGAGAAAGAAAGAAAAAAGAAAATTATGAAACCTGTATTTTTTACAAATCTTCATTTCTTCTTTTTTTTTTTCTTTATTGAGACAGAGTCTCTCGTTGTCACCCTCGGTAGAGTGCCGTGACGTCATAGCTCACAGCAACCTCAAACTCTTGGGCTCAAGTGACTCTCTTGCGTCAGCTTCCCTACTAGCTGGGACTACAGGTGCCTGCCACAATGCCTGGCTTTTTTTGTTTGTTTGTTTGTTTGTTTAGCAGGCCTGGGCTGGATTCAAACCCACCAGCCCAGCCCTGGAGCATGTGGCTGGTGCCCGAACCACTGAGCTACAGGAGCCCAGCCTAAATCTTCATATTTTCTTTCTGTCTTTTTTTTTTTGCAGTTTTTGGCTGGGTTTAAACTCGCCACCTCTGTATATGGGGCCAGTGCTCTACTCCTTGAGCCACAGGCACCGCCCCAATCTTCGTATTTTCTAAATTCTTGCAAGATTTTGCCTTTATATCCTCTGCTCATCTTTTCCAGGAAACCTTTTCCCACTAACTTTACCTTGCTTTATATGTATGTGCGTGTGTGAGAATCAATTTTTTTTGAATAGAAAACTCAACAGCAAACATTTAACCCAGTTTAGCAGCAAGCTTTTAGCCTTTGCCTTTTCCAGCTTGTCAATGGATTGGATTTTGGATTCAGAACCTTGCCTCCCCAGTGACAGTGGATCTCATCATATTGGTCATTATAATTGGTCCTGATAGCTTCCACCAGCTTAGCCAGAGCTCCTTTGTCTTCTGAGTTAACCTGTGTAAAGGTGATAGGTCTTCTCATGGACTATATGCCCCAGTCTGGCCTTCCCCAGACAATACAGTAAGGGACTCCCACCTCCCAACAAAGGGCAGGCAGGAGGACAGTCAGGTAGACGGGATCCACATCACGTGCAGTCTGCAGCAGCTGAGCCTTCTTGTTCTCTACCAAGGTGGTGACAGGTGGTATGTTAACAGTACTTAGTTAGTAGCTGCCTTGCTAGCAGCTTTCCCCAAAAGCTTTTCTTTTCAGTTTCTGTTTTTCTCTTGCTTTGTCTCTGATCTGTACTTGTAAGTCAGCTTATACAGTTGAGTAGTTTTTTGGTGGTCCAAAACCTGGGTGAACTGATTAATTACATGAGGTACTCTTAGCTGCTTTGAAGATAGCTCTTTGCTGCTGCAACCAGACATAGCAGGATCATTTCACAAAGTGGGTGAGGTTCCTTTTGAGCTAGATGTCCTGTCCAATGCCATAGTTCTTAGCCCTTTTCTAGGGGATTCACCACCATCTTGGCCTCTTGCTTCTTCACAACAATAAGTGCTAAAATAAAAAATTCATTAGACACTCAGCGCCTGTGGCTCAACGGGCTAAGGCGCCAGCCACGTACACCTGACCTGGCAGATTCGAATCCAGCCCGGTCCCACCAAGCAACAATGATGGCTGCAACCAAAAAATGGCCGGGTGTTGTGGTGGGTGCCTGCAGTCCCAGCTACTTGGGAGGCAGAGGCAAGAGACTCGCTTGAGCCCAGGAATTCAAAGTTGCTGTGAGCTGTGATGCTATAGCACTCTTACCAGGGTGACAGCTTGGGGCTCTGTCTTCTAAAAAAAAAAAAAAATTCATTAGATAGACTCAATAATTGATTTCAACAGGTATGTGAAAGAATCCAAAAACCAGGCGGCACCTGTGGCTCAGTGAGTAGGGTGCCAGCCCCATATACCGTGGGTAGCGGGTTTGAACCTAGCCCCAGCCAAACTGCAACAACAATAACAAAAATAGCTGGGCATTGTGGCAGGCATCTGTAGTACCAGCTACTCGGGAGGCTGACACAAGAGAATCAAGCCCAAGAGCTGGAGGTTGCTGTGAGCTGTGATGGCACAGCACTGTACCAAGGAAGACAAAGTGAGACTCTGTCTCTAACAAAAAAGAAAGAAAGAAAGAATCCAAAAAGTTTGCCTGGGCATGGTGGCATCTGTATGTAGTTGTAGCTATTCACGAGGCTAATATGGGAGGATAACTTGAGCCCAGAAATTCAAGTCCATCTTGGACAACATAATGAGACTCCACCCCTAAAAATAAATAGATAAATACATATAAATAAGACTTCAAGAACTTAAAGACAGATCAGTCAAGGAGATTATCCACTCTGAGTAGCTAAAAGAATAAAGAAAAGAATAGATCCTCAGAGACTTGATCCTCATAAAGTATGCCAACATACATGATGGAAGTCTCAAAAGGAGAGGAGAGAGAAAATGAGCAGAAAATATATTCAAAGAAATAATGACAGAGGCTCAGCGCCTATGTCTCAGCGGGCTAAGTTGCCAGCCACCTACACCTGAGCTGGCAGATTCGAATCCAGCCGGGCCCGCCAAACAACAATGACGGCTGCAAACAATGACCAAAAAGTGGCCGGGCGTTGTGGTGGGCACCTGTAGTCCTAGCTACTTGGGAGGTGGAGGCAGGAGACTTGCTTGAGCCCAGGAATTGGAGGTTGCTGTGAGCTGTGATGCCACAGCACTCTCTCCAGGGTGACAGCTTGAGGCTCTGTCTCAAAAAAAAAAAAAAGAAAGAAAAGAAATAATGACAGAAAACATCCCAAAGTTGAAGAAACAAAACAATAATAAATGTAAGTCTGCTTATCCAAGAAAATTAATGAACTCCCAGTAGGATAAACTCGAAGGGAGCCACAAACGTCATATGTTATATAAAAACTATTAACAGACCAAGAGAAAATCCTGAAAGAAGCAAGAGAAAAGCAATTCATCACATGTAAGTAATCTTCAGTAAGATTAACAGCTGATTTTTTTATTAGATCATAGAGGCCAGAAAGCAATAATGATATATTTATAGTTCTAAGGGAATTCTATATCCAGCAAAACTACTCAGAGAAATTAAGATTTTTGTGTGTGTGTGTGGTTTTTGGCCGGGGCTGGGTTTTAAAACCCGCCACTTCTGGCATATGAGGGTGGCGCCCTACTTCTTTGAGCCACAGGTACTGCCTGAAATTAAGATATTTTTTATTTTATTTATTTATTTATTTTGAGACAGAGTTTCACTTTGTCACCCTGGGTAGAGTGCCATGGCATCATACCTTGCAGCAACCTCTAACTCTTGGGCTTAAGAGATCCTTTTGCCTCAGCCTCCCAACTAACTGGGACTACACGTGCCTGCCACAATGCCTGGTTAGATTTTTTTCTATTTTTAGTAGAGATGGAGTCTCACTCAGGCTGATCTTGAACTCCTGAGCTCAAGCAATCCACTTGCCTTGGCCTCCCAGAGTGCAAGAATTACAGGCATGAGCCACTGCACCTGGCCTAAAACATTTTTAGATGTCTTAGGAGAGATTTCATCATAAGATATCTGCCCTAAAAGAAATAGTAAGAACAAATGATTCCATTTCATTGTGGGAAAGAGACTTGAACAGAAGCTTCTCTGAAGAAGACAGGCGCATGGTCTATAAACACATGAAAAAATGCTCATCATCTTTAATCATCAGAGAAATGTTAACAAAACCACTTTGAGCTATTATCTAACTCCAGTAAGAGTAGCCCACTTCACAAAATCTCAAAACTACAGATGTTGGCATGGATGTAGAGAGAAGGGAACACTTCTAAACTGCTACTGGAAATACAAGTTAATACATTTCTTTTGGAAAAAAAGTTGGAGAACACTTAGGGAACTAAAAATAGACCTTCCATTCAATCCTGCAATTCCTCTACTAGATATATATCCAGATGACTGAAAATCATTCTACAACAAAGATATTTGCACTAGAATGTTTATTGCAGCCAAATTCATAATTGCCAAATCATGGACATAGCCCAAGTGCCCATCGACCCATGAATGGATTAACAAATTGTGGTATACCATGGAATATTATGCAGCCATAAAAAGATGGAGACTTTACCTCTTTTATGTTTACAGGATGGAGCTGGAACATATTCTTTTTAGTAAAGTATCTCAAGAAGAAAAAGTGGCTCGGCGCCCGTGGCTCAACGGGCTAAGGTGCCAGCCACGTACACCTGAGCTGGCGGGTACGAATCCAGCCTGGCCCGCCAAACAACAATGACGGCTGCAACCAAAAAATGGCTGGGCATTGTGGCGGGTGCCTGTGGTCCCAGCTACTTGGGAGGTGGAGGCAAGAGACTCGCTTGAGCCCAGGAATTGGAGGTTGCTGTGAGCTGTAATGCCATGGCACTCTATCCAGGGTGACAGCTTGAGGCTCTTTCAAAAAAAAAAAAAAAAAAAAAAAAGAAATCAGGATTTCAAATAAAAAATCCAACTGCCTACTAAACAGACATTACATTTTTCTCTGCAACAGGCAGAATCTTTCACTGAAAAATGTAGTGAATCAATGTTACATTCTCTTAGAACTTGTTTAATCAAGTATAATACTGAGACGTCAAACTTGATGTATGCATTATAAAATATAGCTCTTATTCTGCCAGTGAACTGCCTGTCAACATTACAGGTTCAAATCTGCTTTATTACTGAGATTTGATCATCCTAAGAGTACAATATACAGAAGTTCTCACTGGCAAGATTGGAATGTCAAATCCTAGGGGGAAGATGCCATAGATGTCTACTGGTATTACTATAAGGATGAAGCCATAACGTGAATAATAAAACATGTTTTTACTAGTATCTTATTTAGCTTAGCTGTATCTATTTTTCTCCCTTTATTTGCTCTAATTGTGTACTGTACTTCAGGTAAGTCAGGAATTCCAGGTTAAGCTTAAAAAATAATCTATTATTTACCTACAGACAATGTAGAGTTTGCTATAGACTGAATGTTTATGCCTCCCCCAATGTATATGTTGAAATCCTATCCTCCAATGTGATGATATTACGAAGTGGGACTGTAATTAGGTAATTAGGTCATGAGGGTGGAACGCTAATGAATGGGATTAGTACCCTTATGAAAGGAACACCAGAAAGCTCTCTTTTTTTTTTCCAGAGAGCTCTCTTATCTTCTTTCTGAAGTATGAGGATACAAGGGTAAGTTGGTAGCCTGCAACCCAGAAGAGTGTCCTCACCAGAACCTGACCATGCCAGTATCCTGATCTTGGACTTTCAGACTCCAGAACTATGAGAAATACATTTACCTTATTCATAAGTCGCATTGTCCATGGTACTCTGTTACAATAGTCCAAACTAACACAGAACTCAAAGGGATTTCAGTGATTGTCTAAACAAAGTCCTTTGTTTTACAACCAAGGAAATGTAGGAACCATAGAGTTTTATTTAAAAATAAATACGACATTTAGTATGTGCCTATGATGTACCAGGCATCAACACACACGTTCTAATTTAATCCTAATGCACATGCAAGATGGATTTTGTCACGTTCAATTTAGAGATGAGGAAATCAAGAGATGCATGACTTACTCAAGAACATACATGCAGCTAGTCAGTTCCAAAGACAGTCAACATAAACTTCCGAGTCCAAGACTGCTTTGTATTTTTTATTAGTTATTTGTTCTTCCCATCTGCTTCCTTTCTCCCCCAACAATCCCATTTTATACCTGATGTCAGATGATTTGCCTAACAGTTATACAACTATCATAGCTGAATTTGAACCAACATCTTCTGACATCAGTGATTTAGTATATTTTTTCTTTTCTCCATTTCATTTCCATTATCGGGTAGGTAGATACCTTCCTAAATCTATCTATCTATCTATTTTTGTTTGTTTTGTTTTTTTGAGATAGAGTTTCACTTTGTTGCCCTTGGTGGAGTGCTGTGGTGTCACAGCTCACAATAATCTCAAACTTTTGGGCTAAAGCAATTATCTTGCAGGGACTACAGGCACCTGCCACAAGGCCTGGCTATTTTTAGAGATGCGATCTCATTCTGGCTCAGGCTGGTCTTGAACCTGTGAGCTCAGGCAATTCACCCGCCTTGGCCTCCCAGAGTGCTGAAATTACAGGCATGAGCTACTATGCCTGGCCAATCAAGGAGATTTTAGTGACTATTTCTTTAAGACTGCTATGAGTAAAGTACTGTGGCAGATATTCAATGTAACTATCTCCTAACTAAATGTATCAGAATATGTTGTGCTTTTTATTTTAGATCCATTGGTTACTTATTTTCTCAATGGGTCTGATTTAATGCCTTTTATATTTTTGGTACTACACCAAACAACTCTAGTTGATGTGGAAAAAGTATAGGATATAGTCTTCTTTGTTCTTGAGCACTTATAATTTGGTTGCAGAAATAAGATTTGAATCAAGAAGAGAGAAAAACCAAATGTTTAATTGTGCGCTATCAACTGGGAATTCCAGAGAAAACAGTAGTTGAGATCAAAATAAAAGGTAAAAATATGCGGATTTGACAGAAAAAGAGGTGGGTAGAAGAAATGGCTTGAAAATAGCCAGATAGTGAGTAGCAAAGTCAGAATGGTCTATGTATTATGAGAGTAAGAAGGCTTTGTAATGGAAGGCTGAGGAAAGAAGGCTGCCCTACAAGTTCTCTAAGGCTTTGAACGACGGAGTTACATACCAATAGTTCATCACGCAACTACAGATTGCTGATAATAAAATTAGTAGCTACTCTTTTCCAACAATGTGGTAAGCCATTTATAGATTCATAGAATCCATGTTTACGTACATATATTTAAGACAGGATATTGCTAACTTCCCCGGGCTGGTCTTGACTCATAGGCTCAAGCAATATTCCCGCCTCAGTCTACTGAATAACTGGGAGTACAAGGGTAAGACTATGCCTGGCCCCCACATTTATCTTGACAGTAACTCCATGAAGTAGGGATTTTTAGGCCCATGGTCAGTTTCTGTAACTGAAGTTCAGTTACCCAACCTTCCCAAAGCCACAGAGCAAGTCTGTATTCGAAACCAAGTCAGGTGGATTACAAAACTGACATCATTTCTGGCATTGGTTTTTCAATGAAAACAATAGGTTAAACAACTAAAACTTTCCAAAAGCACAATTCTTAGGTCTTCAAGCTAAACTATTTTCAAACACAACCATGAAGGAAAAAACACCCTTATAAGATCAAAGTCAAAGAAAAAAAATCTTCCAGTCTGAAGTTTCTCCTGCAGCCAAATTCTAAAAATATAAACACCATGTATGCATATATTACCTGATCAACAATTACTCTGAGGTCCCAATAAGGCACACACTGACTAGGCACTTACAATATTCCTTGTGGTCAACTTTTACTTACTGAATACTTATTTTTGTTTTTCAGAGAGAAATAGTTTTGAAGCGTTGTTTCTGATTTTTCCATAGTGAGATTTCATTTAAATTATCAAGAAAAGTAATTACTGTTTTGCATTCGTTTTGGAAACACATCATAATAAACTCTGTGGAGTTCTATTGTAAAGGAGCTAACAAATAATAAATACATCGTTCTAAGATAAAAAACAAAAACAAAAACAAGAACCTGGGATTAACTGCTATTTTGAAGATGAACAAAATAGTCTGTAACAAACACCCTGTAACGAAAGAAATAACCCATCCAAAGGTTTCATTATAGACTTTATCAAAAGCAGGATTATCAAAACTTTGTTATACAGGACACTGCACTGTAGCCAGCTGTTGTTTGTGGGACCGTTGGGTATATTATAGGAAGAAGTTTTCCACATCTCACTTAGACAGGTACTTTGCCTATTCATGTACTAACTACATATAATATTTAAACTTACCTTTTAAAAAACACTTCTTTCAGTTCTTTATAAAAAATAAAATACCTCGTTTAGCCTCAACTTAAAAAAAAATGAAATCATGGCTTTGGGGTATTAGGTATATACTTTTCCTAACATAAATTAAAATTATCACATGTAATTATAAATTTTTAAATGTTTATTTTATACTACCAGTAATCATTCTTCACATCTCTGGTGGTAAAGTACCATACTTAGGGTGATACTTTTATAGCTGGTCTCCTAATACAGAAATGTTAAAAAGTATTCCTCAGTAACTATGTTAATTGTTCTGGGAAGCTATTCATCTCTGAAGAATGTGCTCCTATGCTTATAAATGCACATTATTGCTCTAAGGCTAGGAACTTGGTTAAACAAATTTTATAAAAATGTGAGGTACAATGCTTTTCAGCCTTTGGCTAAGATCAAGTGAAAATGTGAGGCATACTATGAGGTATATCTCTCAGTTATACTTAGATTAATGCGTTTTTATTTTGCTATCAACTATTTAGGAGGGCTTTTGTACTCATCCAATTAAATGGCTTAAGTAATCCTTTACCATTAGTTAAAGAAAAAGACCAGACCAGATATGCTCAAGCTAGGCTTAAGTTAGGAAGCTAAAGGTGAGTGAGATTTGGTAATACAGAAAGTTCTGCGGACCTGGTCTGCAAACAGCAAAATGTAGAAATTAGCAAGTTCCTTCCGCCAGGATTTCTTTTTTTGGGTGGGTGGAGAAGTTCCAATTTAGCCAATGCATAGCTACTGGTGGTCTCTGAGAAGGCAGAAAGTCTTGTAGGGGTGTCTCAAAGGTCACCCTAAAGTGATCTTGGATAATTCTTTAAGCAATTATATTATAATTCCCTTGATTTAGGCTAATAGCATTATATACTTCACAGGATTATTGCGAGGATTAAATGAAATAAAAAGTAGAGATAAGAGTTGAATAGTAGAAATAATATGTAAAATAACAGCAAGAAGTTAATGATTAACTTAATAGGTAATAATGTTAGCTTTCAGTTACATGAAGCATCCCTTTGAATGACACAAAAATTAGATGAAAATTTGAGTGTCAATGAAAACCTGGGTTACAACATGTTTGCTTTTCACAGAGCATTAAGTAAATGATCTTCCAAGATACAGATGTGTATCTGTAGCTCACAGTCTATAGTGCTAATTTTATCATTTCTATGTAAGATTTCGTATACACTTGAAAAACACTTGGTAACTGGTGAAGCATTTTCTCATATATTATTTCATTTGATTCCCACCCAAACCCCCAGAAGCAGCATAAGGAATATTCACACTTTGTAGATGAGTAAACTGAAGTTCAGAAAGGTTATTTAATTATCCCATAATTACACAAATTGGAGCAGTAATTTCTCACTATATCAGTTCTGCCTATCACAATTTGTTTCGTATTTTAAGATAAAGAAATAGGTCTTACAAATTAACTTTTGATTTAAGGTTAGGAATAATTTGTTTGCTTTGAATTTAACTAGAACTTTACACAGTATTTTCTAGCATAGTAAAATAAAATTTCTAAATGAAACAGCTTTCTAATTTTTTTAATCCCAGTAAGTTGTGCATATATATATGCCCACGCGCACGCGCGCGCACACACACACACACACGTGTGTGTGTGTGTGTATATATAAATGTAACAGAGATACCCTCATGTTGGCGACTATCAGGCTCTTTAACCTAAAAAAGGCCACAATAAAGCCTATTGGCCGGTTCGAGCCTGGCCAGCCACGGCCTAAGATAACGTCACCCTCAACCGAACCTCCCCACCCCATGGGTTTCAAAAATTCCCCATAGTCCCC
>CAUYON010077901.1:0-21343 GCA_963573935.1 Arctocebus calabarensis | reverse complement strand
TGAATTTGGCTACAGCAACAGGGTGGTGGATCTGATGGCCCACATGGCCTCCAAGGAGTAAGAACCCCCAGACCACCGGCCCCAGCCAGAGCACGAGAGGAAGAGAAAGGCCCTTAGCTGCTGGGGTGCCCCTGCCTACTCAGTCCCCCACCTTACTGAGAATCTCCCCTCAACAGTTTCCACACCAGACCCCCTAAAGAATGGGAGGGGCCTAGGGAGCCCTACCTTGTCATGTAACATCAATAAAGTTCCCTGAATTCAGCCAAAAAAAAAAAAAAAAAAAAAATCAACTCAAGAGAATTTGGAAAATTAAAACCTCAGTAAATGGACTGAATCAGAGAATGGACATAGCTGAGGAGCAAAGAAATGAGAGAACTGAGTTGAGGATTTCTGGAATGTAGCACAAAAGAACAGAGAGGTGACTAAGAGGAATGAAGGCCAAAGTCGAAGTTCCATTTCTTCATCCAAAAGGTCACATGAGGCACACCTTAATCCTAGCACTTTGGAAGGCTGAGGCAGGAGGATGGATTCAGACAAGGAGTTTGAGACCATCCTGAGCAACATAGCAAGACTCTGTCTCTACAAAAAATAGAAACACATTTGCTGGGCATGGTGGTTTACACCTGTAGTCCCAGCTATTTGAGAGGCAGAGGCTCAAGCCTGGGAATTCAAGGCTACAGGAAGCTGTAATGATGCCACAGCATTCTAAACTGGGCAACAGAGTGAGATCCTGTCAGGAAGGAATGGAGGGAAGATGGGAGGGAGGGAGGAAGGAGAAAAAAAAGGAGAGGAGGGAAGGAGAGGAGAGAGACATACCAAAGAGAATTCAGGAGAAGAAATTTTCCAGAGCTGAGATTGACATCCCAGCACTCTGCCAGTGCCCATCAGGATGGATGAAGAAGAGGTTCTTCAGAATCTGGACATTAAAAAAAAAATCTCCAGACAAAAATAAAGAAAGACTACTTGCAAAAGAATCAAGAAAAGAAATGATTTAATTATTTTCAGAATCTGAGGGAAAATAATTGCAAACTAGAATTCTATATGTAAAATGTAAGAATAAAACACATTCTGAGCCGTGCAATGTGTAAGAATGTTTTGCTTAATAAAATTCCTTTTTGTGGCTTGGTGCCTGTGGCTCAATGGGCTAAGGCGCCAGCCACATACACCTGAGCTGGTGGGTTCAAATCTAGCCCCTGGGCCCGCCAAACAACAATGATGGCTGCAACCAAAAAATGGCTGGGCTTTTTGGTTTTGTGGCGGGCGCCTGTAGTCCCAGCTACTTGGGAGGTGGAGGCAAGAGACTCGCTTGAGCCCAGGAATTGGAGGTTGCTGTGAGCTGTGATGCCACGGTACTCTACCCAGGGTAACAACTTGAGGCTTTGTCTCAAAAAAAAAAAAAATTCCTTTTTGAAAGAATTACTAAATTATATAATCTAACAAGAAGCAAAACTAATCCAAGAAATGGAATACAAGAAATGATGGTGAACAAAGAAACAAATAAAAACTTATTAAATCTAAGTTTTGATTACTTAAAAATTAATAACAATATGACACTTATGTCTTAGATACTATCAACATAGGAGTTAGGCCTTTTGGGAGCTGAGGAGAGTAAATGTATACTAAAGCTCTAATATTATTGGATGGTGCCTATAGATTATATTTAATTCTAGCTACTGGTAGATTAACATTAAGTATGTGTGTGAAAATATGAAAGGAAACACCAGAAAAACAGAAATAGAATGTACAACTTGTAAATTATTAGAGGGAAAAACTAAAATGGAAAAGATGAGATCAATCCAACAAATATCAGGAAAGACAAGAAAAACACAGCATGGGAAAAACTAAGAAAAATAAGTTCAAACATTTTGATAATAATACGTAATAAATGTGAATGAGTTAAATTTACCTATTAATACAATGAACACTGAGCAGGTGATGGGCACACTAATAGCCCTGACTGAAATATTATAAAAGCTATTCATGTAGCAAAAACATTTGTATCCTTTTAATATTTTGAAATACAAAAAAAAAAATTATGTATTACAGAGAAAATTTCCCTAGGCAAAACCCAAAATCCTGTCCTCAAGAGAGACATATACACAGTAGACCCAAGAAGTTTCTAAATAGGAAATTGGGAACAGATACAGTGAGACAACCCTATGGAAGAACAGTGATGAGGGTTCATCGGTATCAAATAAAACAAAACTTGAAGCAAAAACTCAGAAAAACAAAATTACATTCATATTGCTAAAAGAGATGTTTTACCAACAAAAATTTGGATTTTTATGCCCTTAACATTGGAGTTTCAAAATGTTGGACACACAAGCTGATAGAAATAGAAATGGACAATTTCACAATTAGAGTTTAATACATTTTTTCTCAGAAATTGACAGAGTAAGGAGGCAAAAGTAAAGATAAAATAAAATTTCTTTCAAATGTCATAAAGTTGAAATACTGGAAAGGAAGAAGAGAAGAGGAAGAGGAAGAAGAAGGAGGAGAGATAAAGCTAGTTATTTTGTAGCAAAGATAAAAACTATTTGCTATTTTCCTTAGCAAAGATAAAAACTTGTTGGATTATAAGACCAAGATGGAAATGCCACTGCTCCCCTGGCAGTAGAGTGGGGCAGAAGAAGACAGATGTGAGAGATGCATTTGGAAGGCAGGACAACAGGGCTGGGGGGTGGGGGCAGACTGCAGAGGGAGGCCTCTCCAGTCTGCAGAGGTGAGGCAGGAGTCTTTGGGAAGGTTGTAGAGCAGGTAAGTCTGGACTTTACTGAGTGCCGAGCATCTCCTAAGTTGGGTATAAGAATCATCTCATCTAATCCCTGAGTTGAGTGCTATTAACACACCCACTGCACAGATGGGAAACCCAAGATATGCACAAGTAGAGAGGATCATAGCAGGGTCAGGACTCGGACTTCAGTACATCTGATGCCAACACAGCTGCTCTTAATCTCTGGATGCTCTTAACTCTGCCCTGAGGACCCTTTTAGGGAAAGTCTTGATTGGTTTTATCTGATTTGCAAAGAGGTCTATGATCCTGAAAACATTAAGAAGCACTGCCTAATGTGTTGGGATTCACCTCAGAATCTGAGAGCCTGGCATGGGGGAGGATGCTGGCTGCTGTGGCCTGGGAAGGGGGCAGTCCCAGGATGGCCCATGTGGGCCATTCTGTCATTCCCATGGGTCAGGAGAGGGCATCTGTCTCCACTCAGGCTCTCAGGACAAGAATAGACAGACTCTTTGAGTTCATCTCTCTAGTCCAGCCCTGTAGCATCCGAAGCTTAGAGAGGTGGCCCTGTTCAGCAGGGAGAGGCCCATACCCCCAGCTTGCTGCCCAGATGTGGGATCCCGGCCACCCCACCCTACCAGGCCTTGCAGAGGCTGAGAAGAGCCTCTCTTCTTGCACAGTGTGACTTCCAGGAAGGAAGAGACAGCACTTCCCAGAAGCCTGCCAGAGGGAGACTTTGCTCAGCCTGTGTCCACATGCTGTGTCTCGGGTTGGTTTTTTTTTTTTAATTATGGTAAAACATGCACTTACTGTGTATGTTAACCATTTAAACATACACAATTCAGTAACATTAAGTACTTTCATGTTGTGTGACTAGCAGCACTATCTATTTCCAGGATTTGTCTTCACCCCAAATCCATTAGCAATTACACCTCCTCCCACTCCCCCAGGCCCTGCCCAGTCTGCTGTTGTCTCTGTGGATCTGCCTATTCTGGGCATTTCATATAAACAGAATCATGTAGTGTGTGGGCTTCTGCGATGGCTTCTTTCAGTCGCCGTCATGTTTTCCACACTATGTCCCCATTGTAGTGTGGATCAGCACTTCATTCCTGTTAATAGCTAGATAATATTCCATTCTGGGGATGTGTACTTTTGCTCATTTTTTTATCACTTGGAGGGTATGTGGGTTGTTTTCACATTTTAGTGATTGTGAATAGTGCTGCTGTGCACGTTTGTGAACAAGGTTTTGCTTGAACACCTACTTTCGTTTTTTGGGGTGGACACTCAGGAGTGGGATTGCTGGGTCACAGGTACCTCCAGGCTTAACTCACTGAGGACCTGCTGCCTGGTTCCCATGGAAGCTGGAGTTCCACTGGCCTCCTTTCTATCCTAAACACATCAGAGCAGCTCCATCCCTGCTGCCACCAGCTGTGAGCTCCCCTCCACCATGGCCACACCTGCCTCTTGGGCTCAGGCCCATCACCCACCAACCATGTGACCCCTCAGGCTTATCTGTTCCTCACACTGGTTCCACTTGTGCCTGGCCCTGCGCTCTGACACAGATATGCCTTCCACACAGAGCCCCTGCAGCATGAATCCTAGCGGGGGACAGACCCCTGCTTCAGGCTGGCCTGGGGCACAGGCAATGAAGATATGGCACAATGTGTGGCCTAAGTGCTTCACACCTGGGCTCTCATTTCATCTCAGGAGGCAGGTGCTAACATTGTCCCCATTTTGCCATTGTGGAGATCAGAGAGGTTCAGCAGCTTGTCTAAGACAGCACAGCCAGTAAGTAGAGGAGCAAGGGTTCAAAACAAGCGCTCTATCTCCTCAGGAATTAAGGCAGGTCCTTGGGCTCCTAGGAACAACAGAAAACCCCCTGGTTCTGGGAAAAGGTCAGGAATTAAGACTGGGCTTTGGATCAGACAGATGCAAGAGATGGTCCCCCAAGGGTGGAGGAGGTCAGAGTCAGGCTTCCCAGGGTGATCATATCTTACATTTCCCAGCTTCTGTGGCCCCAGGACCTGCTGGTCTGGGGGAGTTAATAGAAGCCAAAGGTAAGAAGCACTTAGGAGTTGCTAAATGGCTGAGAGATTATGATTTTGTTGCAGTGCCATGAATTTCTTAGTGACCACCATAGGCCTGAAAGTTCAGCCAAGAGCTGGCTGAAAGGAGAGGCACTCACCAGGTCCTGGGCATGGGGTGGAGATGGCTGCTACGTGCCATGTGCAAGGACTTGAACACCAGAGTCCAGCCCCATGACTATTCCATGAGTTCCCCCCACCAATTAATCAGCTCACAGAGACCAATTCCAAGACTCAAGGGATGACCCTGTCCCCAGAGCAGTGAGGGACTTCTGGGCCAGCGTCCTGTCCCCAGCCACACCTTCCTGCACCATATTCTAGGCAGGAGGCCTGGGTGTTAGGCTGCAGCTGCAGCTGTAGTTGGAAGCTGAGCTTTAGCATCAGCTCAGGTTTGGGCTATGTCTGAGGGTGGAAGGTAGACAGGCAGGTGTCAGTGTGCCAGTAGGACAGCTAAGGCAGCTCCTGGCCCTCCTCTGCTCAAATCCCTCCATGGCTCCCACCTCATTAGAGCAGGGCCTGTGTCTCTCCCGAGGTTCTCACCCTCTGCCCACTGGCACAACCTCCTTGTCTCCCCCAACAAAACGATTTTCCCCCAACCTCTGCCATTTTCTCCCCAATGTTCTTCCCCACATGTGCAGGCTTCCCCCTCCAATAGCCCCTCTAGGCCTTAGGTCTCTCAAATAGCAGCTTCTGTTTAAATCTAGATAGGGGTCACTAGAGGGGGCAGAGCAAGATGGCAAACCAGAAGGATGATTCAGCTGAGCTCTCTTAGTACGATTGGGGTAAAAGAGAGAACTCAGACATAACTGGTATGCGGACGTTACCCTGAGTCATAGTTCAGGAAGCATGGTGAGGAGGTGGTGAGTTGGATACAGCATATGATCCAAAGTGGTAGAAATCAGATGAATTAGGCAAGTAATTGCAACCCACTGAGATTGGCTGCACCCCAACCACCAGAGGTCCAGGATTGGGATTTCTCGAGTTTTTGGTTTGATCATTGAAGGCAACTGAGTTTGGAATAAGAACCATAAAGGTTGGCTGGCTGTGCTGTCTGTCTCCTTAAAAAACCACAGCATCACCTGGTGTCCTGGAAACATATTACAACATATACATTCCTATTAAAGTTGGTGACTTCCGCTATATCTATAGCTATATATCTGGAGATATATATACATATACATATAAATTTTTTTAGCAATTTTTAAATATTTTATTGTGTTTTTCTTACTTTATTAAAAGTTTTTTTTCACTTCTTTTCTATGTTGCTGAGGTTGCTGTTATTTGAGCTTTTTTTTTGAGACAGAGTGCACTTTGTTGCCCTCAGTAGACTGCCATGGCATCATAGCTCACAGAAACCTTAAGTGATTCTCTTGCCTCAACCTCCCAAGTAGCTAGTACTACAGGTGCCTGCCACAATGCTCAGCTATTTTTTGAGATGGAGGTCTCACTCTTAACTCAGCTGGTCTCAAACCCATGAGCTCTGGCAAGCCACCCAACTCAGTCTCCCATATTCTATTTGAGTTTTTTGTTTTGCTTTGTTTTTGCTAATTTGGTTGGTTCTATTCTTAACTTCCATTTTTACTTTCATCAAGAGCAAGGACTCCTGTATTTTTGGTCACAGCAGAGGAATAATTTAGCTTTGCTCAGGCTGGTAAGGAGTTCCTAATTTCAAGGAACCCACCCAGCCCTGCCACTCAAAATCCTTGAGCTACAGACATGCCAATCAACACCATTTCTTCTATCACTTTCATTCTCTCTTCCTGTTCTTCAATTCTTTTCCTTCCCATTTTTCTTTTTCTTTTCTTTTTCTCATTCTTCCTTTTTTCTTCTTTATTTTCCTTCTGTTTCTCTCCTTATGCTTTGCCCTTCTCTTCCTTTTGGCCTCATACCAAGAGGCTGCATCAAGACCTAAGCTCTGAGACAAGGTAATTTGAAGCAAAGGAGGAAGTGAGAAGGACAAAGGAGGACAAGGAGGTGAACAAGAAGAAAGAACCCATGAGTAAGAACCAACAGAAAAATTCCGGCAACATAAAAAAACCCAAACAGATGCTTAGCACCTATAGCTCAGTGGTTAGGGCACTGGCCACATACACCAAGGCAGGTAGGTTAGAATTCAACCCAGGCCTGCTAAACAACAATGACAACTGCAATAAAAAAATAGCCAGGCCTCTGTAGTCCCATCTACTTGGGAGGCTGAGGCAAGAGAATCACTAAAGCCTAAGAGTTTGAGATTGCTGTGGGCTATGACACCCTGGTACTCTAATGAGGGCAACATAGTGAGACTCTGTCTAAAAGAAAAAACAAAATAATACAGAGCAACTGCTCCCAAGGGACCATGAGGCAGCCACTACAGAAGACTCCACCTGTAAAGACATAATGAATTTGACAGAAAGGGAATTTAAAGTATGGATGATAAGGACAATAAAAGGAAAGGATGAGAAAATGGAAAGACAGAACCAAAAGTCAGACAAGAGATATGTAGAATATAGAAAGGATATGACAGAGCTTAAGGAAATGAAGGAGACAATCAGGGAATGTAAACATGCAGTAGAAAGTATCAAAAGTAGATTAGACCATGGAGAAGAAAGAACCTCAGAGCTAGAGGATCAAGTTTTCAAATTAACCCAGGTAGTCAAAGAGGCAGAAAAGAAGAGAGAGAGAAAGCAGAACAGGCACTTAGAGAGCTACAAAACTAAAAAAGACAGGGATCCCTGAAGGAGAAGAAGATTGTCCCAAAGGAATGGAAGCCCTACTGGAAACTATCATAAATGAAAACTTCTCAAGCTTTACTAAATATCCCAACACACTCCTTTCAGATAGATATTGAACCCCAGGTCATCACAACTCAAACAGAGCATCTCCAAGACACATTATAATAAACTCATCAAAAGTGAAGGGAAAAGGCTTGGCACCTGTGGCTCAAAGGGCTAAGGCACCAGCCACGTACACCTGAGCTGGTGGGTTCGAATCCAGCCTGGGCCCACCAAACAACAACAACGGCTGCAACCAAAAAATGGCCAGGCCTTGTGGCGGGCACCTGTGGTCACAGCTACTTGGGAGGCGAAGGCAGGAGACTCACTTGAGCCCAGGAATTGGAGGTTGCTGTGAGCTGTAATGCCACAGCACTCTATCCAGGATGATAGTTTGAGGCTCAAAAAAAAAAAAAGTGAAGGGAAAAGAAAAAATTCTGCAAGGAGTCAGGAGTGTCAACTGACTTACAGAGGCAGAGCCATTGGGATGACACAAACTTATCAACTGAAACCTTCTAAGCCAGAAGAGAATGATCATCCATCTTTAACATTCTTAAACAAAAAAATTTTCAGCCCAGAAGTCTGTATCCCACTAAACTAAGTTGCAAAATTGATGGAGAAATCAAATCCTTTGTGGATATACAGACACTAAGGAAATTCACTACAAGAAGACTAGATCTACAGGAAATACTTAGATGCATTCTCAACACTGACCATCTCAATGGACCACCAGCAAAGTAAATACCCAGAAGCTAAACGTCAAAGCTTAGATTCCACAATGGCACAAAGGATAAAACTACACAATTGACAATCATAAAATAGGATTAATAAAACTCCACCACACTTATCAATTCTCTCAATAAATGTCAATAGATTGAATTCCCAACTGAAGAGGTGCAGGCTGGCTGATTGGATAAAAAAAGCACAAGCCATCCATATGCTATCTCCAGGAAACACACCTAGCCTTGAAGGACGAAGTAAGATCAGGGTTAAGAGATGGAAAACAGTATTTCAAGCAAATGGAAATCAGAGTTTGCAATAGAAACCTATAGATCAGGGTTAAGAGATGGAAAACAGTATTTCAAGCAAATAGAAAGGAGGGTTGCAATCTTATTTTCAGATACAAGAGGATTTAAAGCAACTAAAGTTAAGGAAGACAAATATACTGGTCAAAGGAACAATACAAGAAGAAGACATTTCAATTTTAAATATTTATACACCCAACTTAAATGCTCCCATATTTATGAAACAAACCTTCATGGGCCTGAGCAATATGATATCCCATAACACCATAATAGCCAGGGACTTTAACACCCCTCTGACAAAACTGTACACATCCTCTAAGCACAAACTAAACAAAGATACAAAGGACTTAAATGTGACCCTAGAGCAAATGGGATTAATATCATAGGCAGAACACACCATCCCAAAGTAAAGAATATACATTTTTCTCGTCAGCATGTACCATCAGCATAGTACACACTCCAAAAGAGCCCACATCTTAGGATACAAATCAAACCTTAGCAAAATTAAAATACAATCAAGGCAATAAAGGTGGAACTCAGCTCCCTACAGAAACATTCATCCCCACACAACAACATAGAAATTAAACAACCTTATGCCGAATGATAGTTGAGTTCAGGAAGAAATAAAAGATGAAATTGTTAAATTATTCAAACATAACAATAATGAAGACACAAGTTACCACAATCTGTGGGATACAGCAAAAGCGGTCTTAAGAGGGCAATTTATCACATTAGACACCTATGTTCAAAAAACAGAAAGAGAGCATATCAACAAATTCATGAACTATCTTTTCAAATTGGAAAAAGAACAGTCTAATCCCAAACCTGGGAGAAGAAAAGAAATAACCTAAATTAAATCAGAGATTAATGATATTGAAACAAAAAGATCATTCAGAAAATTAATAAAACAAAAAGTTGGTTTTTCAAAAAAATAAATTAAATCAATAAACATTTGGCCAGATTAACTAGAAACAGAAAAGCAACATCTCTAATTACCTCAATTAGAAATGATAAAGGGGAAATAACAACAGATGCCACAGAGATACAAGAGATCATCTCTGAGTATTATAAGAAACTCTATGCCCAGAAATTTGACAATGTGGACGAAATGAATTAATACTTGGAATCAGCGGTGCCTGTGGCTCAACGGGCTAAGGCGCCAGCCACGTACACCTGAGCTGGCAGGTTCGAATCCAGCCCGGACCCGCCAAACAACAATGACACTGCAACCAAAAAATGGCCAGGCATTGTGGTGGGTGCCTGTAGTCACAGCTACTTGGGAGATGGAGGCAGGAGACTCGCTTGAGCCCAGGAATTGGAGGTTGCTGTGAGCTGTGATGCCACAGCACTATATCTAGGGTGACAGCTTGAGGCTCTGTCAAAAAAAAAAAAAAAAATGAGGGACTGTCAGAATTGCTTAAGCCCAAGAGTTTGAGGTTGCTGTGACCTGTAACACCATAGCACTCTACCGAGGATGACATAGTGAGTCTCTGTCTCAAAAGAAAAAACCCCCAAAACTACAGTCACATCTTTAAAAATTCAAGTAATTTCTTCACATATTTTGCTGGTATTTAAGTTTCTGCTATTGCCTCATGAGAGAAAGTTTTCCATTAGATTCTTTGGATTCAGACCAGAACAGGACCCAAACAGGCAAGAGAATTGTTTAAGCCAAGAGTTACTGAGGGCAACATAGTGAGACTCTGTCTCAAAAAAGAAAAAGAAAGAAAATCATTCTTCATGACCAAGCAGGTTCATCCCAGGGATGCAAGTTTGATTTCATATATGCAAGTGCATGAATATAATTCATCCTATAAACAGAAACAAAAACAAAACCATATGATCCTCTCAATAGATGCAGAAAAAGCATTCAATAAAATTAAGCATCCTTTCTAACTAAGAAGACTTAAGTATGTAGGGATAGGTGGCACATTTCTGAATAAGATCAAAGCCATCTATGACAAACCCACAGTAATATTATACTGAATGGAGTAAAACTGAAAGCTTTTCCACTCAGAACTGGAACCAGACAAGGTTGTCCTCTATTATCACTACTAGAAGTTCAAGCCATCACAATAAGGCAAGAGAAGGAAATAAAGGGCATCCAAATGGGTGCAGAGAAAGTCAAACTCTCACTCTTTGACAACAATATGATTTTATACTTAGAGAACACCAAAGACTCAACCCCAAGACTCTTAGAAGTTATCAAAAAATACAGCAATGTCTCAGGCTATAAAATTCAATGTCCACAAATCAGTAGCCTTTTTATAAACCAATAACAGCCAAGATGAGAAGTTAATAAAGGACACAATCCTCCTCACAATTGCCTCAAAGAAAATGAAATACCTAGGAATATACCTAACAAAAGAGGTAAGACCTCTACAAAGAAAATTACAAAACCCTAAGAAAAGAAATAGCAGAAGATATTAATAAATGGAAGAACATATCAGGCTCATGGCTGGGGAGAATCAACATCATCAAAACATATTTACTTCCCAAAGCAATCTATAGATTCAATGCCATACCCATTAAAACATTATCATCATACTCTCAAGATTTGGAAAAAATAAGTCTTTGTTTTGTTGGAACCAGAAAAAATCCCATATAGTGAGGGCAATTTTTAGTAACGAAAAGAAAACCAGGGGTATCTCCCTATCAGACTTTAGGCTATATTACAAGGCCATAGTGATCAAAACAGCATGGTACTGGCACAAAAATAGAGACATTGACATTTGGAACTGAATAGAAAACCATGAGATGACACTAACATCTTATAGCCACCTGATATGTGATAAACCAAACAAGAACATTCACTGGGGGGGAAAATCCCTATTCAATAAATGGTGTTGGAAGAACTGGAGAAAAAATATGTAAAAGACTGAAATTGGACCTGCACCTCTCATCACTTACAAAAATTGATTCAAGATGGATAGACGATTTAAATCTAACATGTGAAACAATAAAATTCTCCAAGAAAATGTGCAGAAACACTTGAAGATTTCAGCCTGGTGAAAGATTTTACAAAGAAGGCTTCTGTGGCAATTGTAATAATAACAAAAATAAACAACTGGGACTTAATTAAACTGAAAATTTTCTGTACAGCTAAGGAAACAATAACCAAAGCAAACGGACCACCCTCAGAATGGGAAAAGACCTTTTCATGTTATGAATTGAACAAAAGGATCTATAGAGAACTCAGATTAATCAACAAAAAAAGACCCAATAATCCCATATATTGCTGGGCAAAACATATGAGAAAATGCTCATTGCCCCTAATCGTCAGAGAAGTGCAAATCAAAACTACCCTGAGATATCACCTAATCCCAATGAGAATGGCCCACATCACAGTCTCAAAGCTGCAGATGCTGGTGTAGATATGGAGAGAAGGGAACACTTTCACACTGCTTTTGGGACTGCAGAGTAATACAACCTTTTTGGAAGGAAGTATGGAGAATCCTCAAAGAATTCAAATTAGACCTCCCATTGATCCTGCAATCCCATTACTAAGCATCTACCCAGAAGGAAAAAAATCCTTTTATCATAAGAACATTTGCACTAGAGGGTTTATTGCAGCTCAATTTACAGTTGCCAAATGTGGAAACGGCCTAAATATGAGCCAATCTAGGAATGGATTAACAACGGTGGTATGTATGTATGTATATATATATCAGCCTTTAAAAGAGATGGAGACTTTACATCTTTTGTATTAATCTGGATGGAGGTGGAACACATTCTTCTTAGTAAAGCACCACAAGAATGGAGAAGCATGAATCCAATGTACTCAGTTCTAATATGAAGACAGTAGATGAACTAATACTACAGGAATGTGAGGAGAGGGGAGGAAGGAGAGGAATGAGGTTCATGGTGTATGGCACACCTCTTGGGGACAGTGCACAATTATATGAGGGATTTTATCTAACAAATGCAATCAGTGTAACCTAATTCTTTGTACCCTCAATGAATCCAAAACAATTAAAATAAAAATAAATAAACCTGGACTCGCCCCAATCTCTGCTCTCCCTCAACAGCCCTTCCCATCCTTGATCTCATGCATGGCCTCCTCCTCTCCCCTACCAGAAGTAGGGATGAGTGGCAGGGAGGAGGGGTCATTTGTGAGGATCTGGGCAGGAGGAGAGGGCCTCAGAGGGGCTGAGACAGGTACCCAAGGCTGTGTGCAACCTGAGTGGGGGCAGTGGGGCAGGAGGCAGAGGTGTCCAGGCTCTGTGTGGACCTTATCTGCTTCTGCCTTGCCCTCACCCTGTGGCCCCAGCTTGCTATAGCATCTTGAGCCACCAGCCCCCTGCTGCAGGGACCACACCCTGTTCCCCAGGCACCTGTAAACATCCTCAAGTAATGCTCGCTTTGCTTGGTGCACACTAAGTGAGCAACTACAAGATAACAAATAGTCCATCTCACAGAGAGAGAAAACTGGGTTCAGGTGAAGTTGAAGGACCTGTGGGCAACTTTAGCCAGGGATTCTAGGGAGGCAAAGGGCAGCCACTTGGGTAGGGCTTCCAGAAGGCAAAGGTATATTTAAAGGAGCCAGGTGGAAAAGATTGAGAAAGCAGATCTCCAAGACTGGCCTGGGAGGTGAAGCCCTTGAGAACTTGGAGGGCTTCCTGGAGGAGGAAAAACTAAGGCAGCTTCTCCATTCCTCCTGGAACCCAGAGACCCAGGCCAGGTCTATTTCCCTTTGGGCAAGGGCTCTATTTCCCAGATTACCAGGCCTGGAGGGAGCCACAGGAAGTGGGGTGAGGCAGCTGGCTCTGCTTTGGGCTTGGGGACATGGGTTAATTCATTAGCCTCTGCCCTTTCCTGGAGCTCTGCACCCTCAGGCTGAATATTCAGGCCAGCTGCTGGACTTAGCTTCTGCCTGCGTGTGAACTGCTCTATTTTTAAAGGCTGGAGGGTGGCTGACGAAAATGTTTTAAAAGAAACAAAAATTTAAAAATTTAAAAGCCTAGTACCAGCTGTTTTGTTTGGGAAGCAGGGTGACACCTGTGCACTGTCCCCTGCCCCTGGGAGGGTGGTGCGTATCACAGGGAGAGCCTGAGGTCTCAGGGAACCAGTGCAGGCCCCTGATTTGCAATCTTCCCCTGTGTGAACTTGGCCAGGCCTTGTCACCTCCTGTGCCTCAGTTTCTACGATGTGAAAGGAGAAGTTTGGATGAGTTGATTTACAGTTCTTTGACTTTGGGTAATTCAAGAACCTTTCCCTGCAGGAAAAGTTGACCAATAGCTACGCATCTGTGGGGAGGGAGGTTCCCTTCTCTGCCCTATCACCTCCTCCCTCTCCATTCCTTCAGCTAATTCCCTTAAGAAAGCTCTACTTTACCTTGAGATATCATCTAACTCCAGTAAGATTAGCCCAATTGATGAAATCCCAAAACCAGAGTATTCACTACAATTAATCACAATTATTAAGTTCCAAGTTTAAAGGCAGAAATAATTATGCACATAACATGTGATGGATAAGTCTTATTTAAATTAGTCAATTGATAAATAAAAGTGAAGAAAAGGTTTCCCTCCAAAATTGCTTCTTCTGTTGCTCGAAATGTCATCTTAAATAACTTTTCCCATGGCGTTAACATTGCCCCACTCAGAGAAACACTCTCTCCTTATAGCTTACTATGTAGTGTACCTTTATGCTTCATTAACACGACTTTAGCTTTAGCAAGACTTTCAACTAACAGAATGTGAAGATACATCCTTGCTTGGGAACATACTATTAGCTGTCAATTTTCTAGAAATCTAGAGAGTATGTGAAAGAAGAGTATCCCCACTACATCTTGTCTTCTGCTGTTTAAGCTAGATCAGCAAGATATTTTCTACATCTTGTCACTGTAAGAAAAGAACATGGCAAGGAAAGGGAGAGCAGAGAGAGGAAGAATGAGGGAGGGGTGGGGAAAGGAAGAGCAGAGAGAGGGAAGGAGTGAGGGGGGTGGGGCCTTGGGGTCTTGGTGTGTGCCACAACTTTTGGGGGCAAAACACGACTGTAAGAGGGACTTTACCCAACAAATGCAACCAGTGTAACATGGTTTCTTGTGCCCTCAATGAATCCCCAACAATAAAAATAAATAAATAAACAAACAAATAAATAAATAATAAATCACAGCCCTACTGTAGGGACAGAGATGCTCACCCAAATCCAGGCTAGTGAACAAACCACAGTCAATGTATAAAAGTGCTTGCATTAACAAATGATTATTACTTGAAGCCACAGAGTTTTGGGGGTGACTTGTTACACAGCAACTGCTAACTGATACAATAACATCTTGATATTGTCTGCCAATGCCACCTTCCTGGCCCATATTCTTAGACATTCATTGACTATGTGCACTTTCCAGACATGCTGGAGTCAGATATTTGGACTCTGCACATGTGAAAGGAAAGACTTCCCTTTTCTTCTTTACAGAGTTTCCAGATAAAATATAGGATGGCCAATATAATTTGCATTTCAGTTAAAAACTGAATATTTAGGGGTATAAGTATGTCCCAGGCGATATTTGCAAATATTTTCCTTAACTTTGAATTTAAACGAGCATTCTCTATTTGTAGTTGCTAAATCTAGCAATTCTTTTCACTCTGTTTGACTCTAGAGAAATAAAAAGACACCCTCACCCCTTCATCTCAAGTTTAAGATCATTTCTTCTATCACTACTGGGAAGAGTTATTTGAAATGAAAGGTTAGAACATGTGGTTTTTGTCAGTCTGTTTGAAGTGATTGCCCTCTGAATATTCTCCCCAAATTCCAAGGCCCAGAGGTGAGGGAAGGAAGTTATGTGGATTTGTTTGTATTCCACATTCAGTTAACTGAATCAGAGTAAAGACTCCATTTCTCTCTAACCTTTCTGAGAATCTGTCCACTCTTAATACACTGGGAGTTTAACACAGAGTTAACTACCAGCAGCCAGGTATTGAGATTGGAAATGACTGCCTATCATTCCTGAGTTCATAGAAGGACCATATCTTTTATTGTCAGTTTGATTAAAGGCTTCAGCTTCAAAATAAAACTTGTGTCCAAGGGGCTTTCATTTTCCCTTTGATAAACGGGCATAATTCACTTTTCTTTAATGTTATTCCAAATAGCATTGTGTTACAATGGGGTTTTTGTGATGTCCCAAAAACATTTCTGAAACTGTTCTTATCTTTCCAGGCTCTTGCTAAGAGCCACCACAGTACTCTCTTGGGTATGAGTGTGCCTGCTTCAGCAAAGACTTAAGAAATAAATTTATAGCTTCTGATAGTTGGATCCCCTGGGTGGGAGGAAGAAAAGGTTGCATATAAATTCTTTTCCATAAAAGGCTTTATCAAATGGCTGAAACACAGCATAATAGGCAACTCATTCCAGATGTACTTTCAATTAGCATTCTGTGAACACCTACTATGTACCAGGTGGTCTGAATACTGGTCGCTCTTGACCTTAACAGCCCATTAGAACCTCCTGGGGAATTTTTTTTAAAGACTGCTCCCTGGGGCCCACCTTCAGTGCTGGTAGCTCACTTGGTATTGATTTGGAGTGGTGCCTGAGCATCAGGATTTTAAAAAGTTCCCCAATGGTCCTAAGGCAGAGGCAGCAATGAAGACCATTGATACATAGAATTTTGTTTATTCTTCCCAGTAATCTGACAAGGCCAATACAAGGGCCCCTGGATAACAAAGGAGGGAGTTGCTCATCATACAGCAGTCTTAGGGATGTCCTCCTGAGGCTTGTGCCTGTTTCATGCTCAATTTCATGGCATGACAGCTCATGTTACTAGAACTCTGCAGAGTATGACTTTATTTTTTTTAATTGAGTCACCTAAAAAGAGTATAAATACACAGAAGCATTTTAGAAAATTAAACTCAACATACCAAATCATGATAGAGGTATTTTAAGCTTTGTATTCTAAAGTGTTGAACATATATACGTAAAAGAATGGTATAATTAGCCTCAATTATCCATCACCCAGGCTCAACTAGTAGACACATTTCCCCCCCATCCTCCATGTTTTGGGTTTGTTTTGTTTTACTAGATGGTTCTAAAGGAAATCCCAGACATCATCTCATTCACCTGTAAGTACCCCAGCCTTTATCCCTAACACCTAAGGACTCCTTTTCATCATGATAAAATAAACATAACATAAAATTTACCATTTTAACCATTTTTACGTGTAAAGTTCACAGGCATCAAGTATATCCACCTGTTGTACAACCCACATCTTGAAACTTGTTAAGCTTCCCAGACTGAAACTCTGTCCCCATTAAACACTACCTGCCCGTTCCTCTTTCCCTCCAGCCCCTGTCTTCTTGTTTCTGAGAATTTGGCTACCCTGGGTACTTCATGTAAGGGCAAATGTACAACATTTGTCACTTCAGATCTCATTTCTCAGGTCATAGCATGAAACACCTGAGAATTCTTTTCCTGTAGCAATAGCACCATTATCATCCTTAACAAAATTCATAATAATGCCTCAGTGTCATCTCCTACCCAGTCTGGGTTCATTTTTATTTGTCTAAAAAATGTTATTTTTCATTTAGTTTATGGGAATGAGGATCCAAACAAAAGGAATCACCATGGCTTTTGATTGAAATGTCTCTCATGTTTTCTTTAATCTAACAGTACTTCCTCACCCCAAAGCTGGCATTTCTGTGTGTGTGTTAAAGAAACCAGGTCATTCAGATGGTAGAATTTCCCATGCTTAGACTTGGTTGGTTGCATTCAGAATGCTTTTCTGGCTCATTATTTCCCAGAACTGGTAAGCAGGCCTGGGAGCTTGACCAGACTATTGTCCATGGAGAGTACCATGTCACACAGGGTGACATAGGAAGCCTACAATGTCTGCTTGTCCTACTTTGAGTGGTGTTAAGATTAGTCAAGTGATATCACTCTGATCCCTTCATGCAACTTCTGCATGATAGAATTTCAACGCTGAAAGAAGCCTTACACATCATCTGAGTGTACGGTCCCCTTCCCATCTCTGCTCCCCTGTTCAAAGGAGGGAACAGGTCCAGAGAATTTAATGACTTTTTCCGTGTTGCTTGTCCACCAGTATTGACTGAGCTTCCCACTCCCAGGAAAAGCCAAGTCTCTTCCCATCACTCTTCCATCTGCTTCCACTTGGCTCAGCTGTTTTTTGTTTTCTTTTTATGCTCTATTACCCTTAAAATTTCATTTTTATGTTTTAATACCCTCATTTTTATAATTGCTATGCAAATAATTGGACCTATTTAATGTATAAATGTTTGGGGCATTAAGTGTATGATAGGTGGTGCTGCTATGATACCAGCATCACAATCAAGGTATTAAACACATTCATTACCTCCAAAAGTTTCCTATTATTCTTATTTGGGTTGGTTTGTTTGTTGTAAAAACACCTAACCTGAGATCTATCCTTTTACCATATTTTGATGTGCACTATATAGTATTGTCAACTATAGTAATATGATATTCAGCAGATTTGTAGAACTTATTCAATTTGTAACATGCCTGAGTCCTTAAGAGCTATGAAAACTGCCAAGAGTAAACAATAATCCCCAGGAAGGCAGAGATCTTATCTGTTTATTCCCCCATTGAAATCTCTGGACAGAGAGAACTTTCTGGCACCAAGTAAAAGGCTGAATATTTGATACATAACAGTATCACAACACAGGTGAATATTTGTTACATAAGAGAATGAATAAAATAAATGATTTATTAAGTTTATTAAAACATGCATGAACTTTTGGGGTGCTTTTCCAAATGTTTGTTTCTATATCTCCTTTACAATCTTTATAAAAGAGTGGCCAAATATTCTCATTAGATTCTGTCCATGATTTCATCTCAATATGAATTTTAGGTATTTGGGAAAGCATCATTGCTGTTCTTTATGTGTTTTTCTGGGAGATCTCACAAAGGGTCAAAGGCCAGCACTGATTTTGCCAAAGCACTTAGAAGTCTCTTACCCAGATGCTCTGTTGCCTGTCTACAATTCCTAGAGAGGAAACAGAGTGAAATTTTTAAAGGGCAATCCTGATCACGTCATTTTACCATGGAAAACCCTTCAGTGTCTTTCCACTGTGCTTAAAGAAAAGCCGCTCAAACTCTTAAGTGGAGCCCCCAAGTTCCAGCTCATCCTCTCTTGTGCCTGTCTTTTAGACTCATTTCTTTTTTTTTCCCTCATTGCCTCCCTAAGCCTCTTTATTATTATTATTAAATCTGTCCAAGTTAAGCATAATCATAATTAGTATTAATATGCTATCATTTTAACAATCCTTAAAAAGTTTTCCCTATTACTGAATGTCAAAGATAAAAACAAACAAAGGTATTGTTATGGGGCAGTTTTTGAAACACTGTGAAAAAATGTTTGAAAACCATTTTTCATTGTTAGAAGAACATTAATGAATAAGTGCTCCACCAAATTCCACATGATTTTGAAGACTTAATGTGGGTGTAGAAGCACCTAAATTACTCTCTGAGAGTAATTTATATACTAGAGCAATTAGACTTATTTAAACAATTTCCCAACATATTTTTGATAATGTTGCATCAAATTACTCATAGGTGTGTCTTTTAAAATAATAAGTAAATGTATTTTTGTGATTGCAAATTCTATAATTGCATAAAAGCCTCTCATTTTCCTTTATTTTTGCCCAACCCTTAATGGCTTTTACATGTTCTATTTTGACATTATAACAGACATAAATTTTCAAACAACAAAAAAATTCAAGTAATTGCGGTTGTGAACATATTTGAGAAACAGAAAAAAATTAAAAAGGTCTTTCACTTCATTAACCTTCTAAACTTTTGGAGGATTCAGTGATGTCTGAATAAAATGCCTGAAAAGAAAAGGGATCCTCAAATTTTAGAGATCATTGAAAAATGATATAAAATTTTTTGAGAAGGCAAAACACAGGTGTCTTCATAAAGATGCATAAACGTGTGCAAAACATTCAGATTCCTTTCATTTTAAAACTGCTTAAACCTAACAAAGGACATGGAAGATCTTTATAAAGTGAATTATGAAACTCTGAGAAAAGAAATAGCTGAAGATGTTAACAAATGGAAAAACATACCATGCTCATGATGGGGTTAAAATATTAATACCAAAGCAAATGGTATTTTCATCAAAATGGTTAAAATATTAATACCAAAGCAATCTACAGTTTTAATGCAATCCTTAATAAAGCCCCATTGCCATACTTTAAGAATCTTGAAAAAAATAGTACTTCATTTTATATGGAATCAAAAAAAAATCAAATAGAAAATACATCACTCAGAAATATAAACAAATCAAGAGATACCATGTTACTGACTTCAGGCTATACTATAAATCTATAGCAATCAAAACAGCATGGTACTGGCACAAAAATAGAGAGGTAGATGTATGAAACAGAACAAAGAACCAAGAGGTGAGCCCAGACACTTATCATTTGATCTTTGACAAGCCTAACAAAAACATTCAGTGGGGGAAAGATTCCCTATTTAACAAATGCTGCTTGGTGAACTGGCTGGCGTCCTTTAGAAGAATGAAGATGGACCCCCATCTCTTACTATGAAAAAAAATTAATTCTCACTGGATAAAAGACTTAAACTTAAGACTTGAAACTATAAAAATACTAGAAGAGAGTGCAGGGAAAACAAATTGTCCTAGGAGAATATTTTATGAGGAGGACCCCCCAGGCAATTGAAACAGCACCAAAATATTACTGGGATCTAATCAAACTAAAAACCTTCTGCACAGCCAAGAGCACAGTAAGTAAAGCAAACAGACAACCTTTAGAATGGAAGAAGATATTTGCTGGTTATGTTTCTGACAAAGGTCTGATAATTAGAATCCACAGAGAACTCAAACTAATCAATAAGAAAATAATAAATTACCCCATTTTTTTCTGAGCAAGAGACTTGAACAGAAGCTTTTCTGATGAAGACAGGCACATGGCCTACAAACACATGAAAAAATGCTCATCATCTTTAATCATCAGAGAAATGCAAACCAAAACCACTTTGAGATATCATCTAACTCCAGTAAGATTAGCCCACATCACAAAATCCCAAAACATCACCTCTGTGTGGGTGCAGAGAGAAGGGAACACTTCTGTATTGCTGGTGGGAATGCAAACTAATACGTCCTTTTTGAAAAAAAGTTTGGAAAATATTCAAGGAATTATAAGTGACCTGCCATTCAATCTTGCAATTCCTCTACTAAGTATATACCCAGATGATCAAAAATCATTTTACAACAAAGATATTTGCACCAGAATGTTTACTGCAGCCCGGCTCATAATTGCCAAGTCATGGAAGCTGCCCAAGTATCCCATAACCATGAATGGATTGACAAATTGTGGTGTATGTTTGCCATGGAATACTATGCAGCCATAGAAAAGATGGGGACTTTGCATTTTTTATGATTACCTGGATGGAGTTGGAGCATACTCTTCTTAGTAAAGTATCTCAAGAATGGAAGAAAAGTATCCAATGTACTCAATACTATTATGAAACCAACATATAATCACCTACACATTCGTACCAATGGTAAAACAAAACTCCAGTATAGAAAGGAGGGAAGAAGAGAAATGGGAGGAGATAGGAGAGTATTTGGTGGGACCTGATCTAATGCGTAATGCAATGGTACATTGTAAACTATTAAGAATAGAATATATACCATGGAATACTATGCAGCCTTAAAGAAAGATGGAGACTTTACCTCTTTTGTGTTTACATGGATGGAGCTGGAACATGTTCTTCTTAGCAAAGTATCTCAAGAATGGAAGAAAAAGTATCCAATGTACTCAGCCC
>CAUYON010077899.1:0-10798 GCA_963573935.1 Arctocebus calabarensis | reverse complement strand
CTTTGGTCATTTTGTCTTTGAATTGGTTGAATTCTTGAGACATCTTCTGAATTAATCCTATAATCTCTACCTCCATGTTAGTTTCCATTTTATTAATCTTGTTTGCTATCCAGATTCTAAATTCGATTTCAGACATCTCCGCCATCTGTTTGTCAATGGGATAGTCTGGATTGGATAGTTTGTCATTTTGGGGGGGAGTTGCACCGTTCTGCTTATTCAAGTTGCCAGAGTTTTTCTGCTGGTTCTGCCCCATGTTCGTTTTTCAGTTTTTAGCTATATGAGCAGGAGAGTGAGATTGGACTGGAGACTTCTACCGTTGTGGTTGACCAGCCCTCCACCAAGGTACTGGTGTGGTGATTGCAGCCAGTTCAGTTCAAGAGTTCCAGTCTAATTGTAAATGCATTCAGTCTGGGTTGTGGATGAGATGGAGTTCTAGACTTCCAATCCTGGGCAGGGGGTGAACTGAAGTATCAAGGTGGCAAGGAAAACATTTATAACACCAATCACATTAATAGTAAATGGGCTAATACATTCGTAGAAGGGCTACCAGACAGATGTAGCCCACAGATGTGCCCGCAGTCAGAAATATCAACATACAAACAAAACATAACAAACAAACAGCCAATCACAAAACAACAGCTAAGAAGAAAGAAGAAAAAGGAATTCTACAATTAAAATGCTTCTTATAAAATACTTGAGAATAGCGAAGAAGAAAAGGCTCTAGCAAATATGATATAAGCACTCTTAGAAGCTATAAGAAGGGAGGGAGAGGAGGGGGAGAGACAACAAAGAAATTAACATGGGAGAGGAAGAAGAATGTTCAGTTGAGAATAGGAGGTAATAAAAATAGTCTAAGAAAAGAAAGTGAAGTAAAGAGTTATTTGATAGCGCCTCCAAGAAAAGGATATTCAAAAAAAAAAAACAAAAAACAATCTCAAAAATATTATTATTCTTATATGTATATAGAATTGCAGTCCAGCCCGGCAACAACGATCTGCTGTGAGAGGGAGCGCGGGAGCGGGGCTCGTGGGGACTGCAGGGGAGGGGCCTCACTGTTGCTGCAGTTCTCGGTGGGCACGGCGGTGTCGGCAGGGGTGGTGTCACTATGTGCTTCGGAGCACTGGAGCGACTGCGGCAGCACAAGCAGCGGTGGTTGCTATGGCAGCTATGGCCGCTGGTCGTAGCTGCTCCCGGCAGCCGTGAACGCTGGATGGGAGGGGCCACGCAGTTGCTGCAGATCTCAGGGGCGCGGTGGTGTGTCACTATTTGTGGGGCGGTGGCTTCGGAGCGACCACAGCAGCACCCGGGGCGGCAGTTGCTATGGCCGCGGCTCGCAGCCGCTCCCAGCCTCCATGAAGGCTGGAGGGGAGGGGACTTTGCGAGGCTGTTGGTGGGAACTTGAACTTCAGTTATTCTCCAGCTGAAGTGCCCAGGGGCCCTCCTTGCCAACTTCCACAGCTTCCACAGCTCAAAGTGTCTTTTCCACCCCTCTCAGGCTTCACTATGGTCCCGCCTAGTGTAACGCTGGCTGGTCACCCATTCTTTCTCTCTCTCATTGATCTGGGGAAAAGGCGCTCGCCATTTTGGGCATTCCAATGTGTTAGTCCGGCAGAGTCAGGACCCCTCGGCTCACGCTAGGGCTGCCTGGGTCTCCGTGGTTCCTAGCAGCGCCCCTTTCTGATCGTCAAACTCTGAGTTCCACGCTTCAGTGGAATTTTCTCTGATTAGAGCTTGTGGGTTGGGACCTGCTGTCCTCCCTGTGGGAGGGGCTGGCTGCCCCTCTTTTTTTTTTTTTTTTGAGACAGAGCCTAAGCTGTCACCCTGGATAGAGTGCTGTGGCATTGCAGCTCACAGCAACCTCCAATTCTTGGGCTCAAGCGAGTCTCCTGCCTCTGCCTCCCATGTAGCTGGGACTACAGGTGCCCGCCACAACACCCGGCCATTTTTTGGTTGCAGCTGTCATTGTTGTTTGGCGGGCAGGGCTGGATTTGAACCTGCCAGCTCAGGTGTACATGGCTGGCACCTTAGCTCGTTGAGCCACAGGTGCCAAGCCAGTAGGGGCTTTTTTCAAACTAATGTCTTATCCTTCGTAGGGCCTCTAAATAGATCCCATTCAAAAATGTCACAAGTTACTACGAGTTTATTTTGTTGCAAAGTATTTTAAAAGCCCTGCATAGTTTTTTCATAATATGTACTTTCCATGAAATTTTTGAAGACCTTCTCATATATCTGTATTTTTCTCATTTTACTGTGGATCATTGAAACTCTTATCAAAAAACCAGCTCTAGATCAGTGAAACAGAGAAATCCTGCTCCACTAGGTAAACAGAAAATGGAAGGGAGTAAAATCCAAATCGGTGATTTTTGCTACTTCTTAATCACCAATTGTGTTTGGTAATTAAGGGAAGTTTGGATTTTTATCCTTTGTTTACTTTTACCTGTCTGCCTGCCTTCTTTTCCCCATTATTCCATCCATATCCACCATAGTTCTAGCTTCTCATCACTGGAAATGGAGGGGGGAGGTTGCATTTCCCAGGCTGTTGCCCGCTAATCTTTATATTGTCCTGCCCCTCAGCTGTTACTAGAACACCAGGATGCGTATCAGGCTGGAACCGTATTTCCTGATTCTTTTTACCCGGACATCTGTAAAGGAGGTAAGACGAAGACTTGCAGACCAAAAGACGTCACTTTTACTTGGTTAGTAGGAAGAGGTATTATTTAAAAATGTGTATACATATAATAGCACAATGTATTTTCCATTATTGTCGGTCAGTGACTTCGTATTTACCTCTTCTTCACTGGATTGTTGTTGGCGTGAGCACATAGTAGGTTGTCAAATCTTACGCCATCTAAGGTAGTGTTATTCACAGATTGGGCTCCTAGCTGACTTTTCTTTGATCTGACTCACTCAGTTTACTTTTTAATTTTCCTCTTTTTCTGGGGATGCTTTCCCATGCCAAGAAAGGGGTCTTCAGTCCCCATTCTCCCAGCAATTTGAGTACAGATTTTTTTTTAGTTTTTTTTAATGATTTTTCCCAAAGTTTACCTTGTTTTGTAATTCAATAATAGTTTCTTTTTTCTTCTTTGGTGACTCACTTTTGTTATATCTTTAGGAAGTACTTAGCTACTTAGTTGCCAAAGAAAAAGCTATTTCTTTTTAAACTCATATTTCATCAGTTGACTTAATATTGAATTTTGCTTTTTTTTTAGACAGAGTCTTACTATATTGCCCTCGGTAGAGTGTTGTGGCATCACAGCTCACAGCAACCTCAAACACTTGAGCTTAAGTGGTTCTCTTGCCTCAGCCTCCTAAGTAGCGGGGACTACAAGTGCCTATCACAATACCTGGCTATTTTTTTTGTTGTTGCAGTTATTGTTATCTAGCAGGTCGGGACTAGGTTCAAATCCGCCAGTCCTGGTGAATGTGGCTGGCGCCCTAACTACTGAGCTATGGGCACTGAGCCACTTAATATTGAATTAACTTTTATAATTACAACAACAAGAACAACTGGTTTAAACAGCGTTAGAAACAGATCTGATGGCCCTTGGCAAGCCATGGTACAAGGGTGTGGACAGATGAGCTTAGGCCTCTGGACATTGGCTTGCTAGCTGTCAAGTCCACCATGCCCCAGGGGGACTTCTTTTTTGTTTCTAGTTTGTCTGACTTACAGAGGGTCCAGAGAGCGTTGATTCATCTGGCAATTTGGTTAAATGGAGGCTGATGACTACTATACTTAATTCTGGATTTGTAACTAAATTCTGGAGTACAGGAATTATTTAACATTAGTTATCTAAGAAAACTATTGGAGCAAATCAAATTTCTTAGTTCCAACTTCTTGAAAATCATTTTCAGAAAAACAATGACTTAAAACTAGTTACATAATTTTTGCTGTAGCAACAACATAAAAAATTTGAACTAAAGGGTGTGAACTCTGGAGTTTTGTTCTCAGTTGCCCCCGTAACATTTGGAACCCCATGAAGAATTTGTGACACTTGGAGATTTAGAATAGATGCCAGTTCTTGTCTTTTCTACCCCTCCTGTGGGAATAAGGAGCTACTTGGGGCATGTACTGGGCCCATTCAAAGGATCCTTTTGTAAAATAGTCACAGGGGCTTGGGCATTTGAAAACAATTATTATAGATCCAGATCCTTGAATGCCTTTGGAGTATCTGCTTTTTGTGTTTTGTACTTTTAGGGAGCTTAAAGTGATGGACAAAAAGTCTATTTTTTAAAATCCTGATGAACAAAAAACTTGTTTCCTTAGCTTTAAGAACAGAAATGGAAATCCTTTCAGCGTCTAACCAGGTGGTGTGAGAGGCTGTAAGCCAGCTTAGGCTCCTTCCTCTTATGGTAGGGCTCCTGTCATCCGGCAGACAGTGCTAGGCCTGTTCCAAAATTTCAGCTGAGACTTGGAGGTTTCCTTTGAACTTCAATAGAAGAAACTAAGAGGCTTGGAGGGAAAGGGAGAAGGGACATGGCAGCACAGTGGACGGTGTGGAAGATTTGATCGATATGCTCCATCTTTTTTTTTTTTTAATTAAATCATAGATGTGTATTGTGGGTACAATGTGCTGGTTTCATTTACAATCTGAAATATTTGAGATGCTCCTTCTTCTTTTAAGAAAGAATCCAGAGCCCTGTTTTTGTTTTGTCAGGAAAATTCCACAGTGTGTCTGAAAGCACTCACTGGACTCCTTTTCTCAATGCAAGCATTCATTACATCCGAGAGAAATATCCTCTTCCCTGGGAGAAGGTAGGCACAGCCTTCTGATCCTAAAAAATTCAGATCCAAACCTGCCCAGTATGCTTTTGTACTCTCCCCATAGACTCTATAAGAGCTGATCACCATTCTACCTTCAATGTCAAGCACAGTACTTGCGACGTGGCAGATGGCTGGTTAATACTTGAATAAGCTATATTTAAAATAAGTTTGAAGTATGTCACTTGGTCATTTTGCTCTAATAGTAATTAATGTGAAAGCACTTCTAAGTCTCTGTAGAACATTTCCAAAAGTCCTTATGTGATTTTTGATAATTAGAAACTACAATATGCCTGTCTCTAACTTCCTATTAAGTCTCAATAATGGAAATGAAGTTACGTTTAAGTTTAAACTTTTAAGAGGATTATTGTTGTTATAAAATACCCAAACACATGTGACTCTAATTAGCTTATTTGGCAGGATACAGAGAAATTGGTGGCTTTCTTGTTTGGAATTACCTCTCACATGGTGGCAGATGTCAGCTGGCATAGCTTGGGTATTGAGCAAGGATTCCTTAGGACGATGGGAGCTGTGAGTACATCTATTTACGGTTAATGACTTTATGGGAGTGATACTGTCATACCCAAGATCAAAAACTGATCCTTTTAAAGGAAAGGAAAATGCTGGGTTATTCATATGGCATATACAAACAAGACTTCTTGCCCAAAACAGTGTTTGGTTAGAGTTGCATCTTTTTCAATTCGTTTCTTTTATTTCACTTGCCACCTGGGTAGATTCATCCACAAGAGCAGAATGATGAGTGTGCACTGAAAACAGTGATAGATCTGGTGTTCTGTTTTAGCCATAAAAATATTTGAGAAATTTTATGTTTCAATCAAGCTGTGTGCCTTAATAAGGATATCGGCCATGTGGTTCTGTTTAAAAGTTAATGGTTCTATTTTTTTTTTTTTTTTTTAGACAGAGCCTCAAGCTGTCACCCTGGGTAGAGTGCTGTGGCATCATAGCTCACAGCAACCTCCAACTTCTGGGCTTAAACGATTCTCTTGCCTCAGCCTCCTGAGTAGCTGGGACTACAGGTGCCTATCACAATGCCTGGCTATTTTTTGGTTGCAGTTGTCATTGTTGTTTGGCAGACTGGGGCTGGATTCGAACCCGCCAGCTCAGGTGTATGTGGCTGGCACCTTAGCTGCTTGAGCTACAGGCGCCACCCAGTTCTACTTTTTTTTTTTCTTTATAATTTTCTGTGTGAAAACGCCATATCTTATCTTGAAAATTGTGATTTTTTTTTTCTAACCTTGTGACTTAGCTTCTGGAAGGCCCCTGTGATCATTAATTGATACTAATTTCATTCTTTTAGTAGTTTTAACTTGGACTCTAATTTTTATACATATCCTATAAGGCATAATTGTCTACAATAGCTTTGCAATAGTTTTAGCACCAGGCATTATGTGTACAACTCAGATACCAATATAATTTGTTTACTGATGTTAGTGTGAGGATTGAGTCTGCCTGTATGCATCTTTAGCAATTCATTGGGATAGGCTGTCATCTCCCCAGGACTCACTTGACGGTGGGATAAGACTTTGGGCTACAATTTGTGATAAACACCAGGTGGTTCTCTTTCTTTTTCAGATTGATTTTCAAGGCTCTTATTCCGAGGCTCATTCGGCTGGCGATTTTGGTACTGTCTATTTACGTTTGCCAAATACTTTCCTGGGTTGTAGTTCACTTATAATGAAATCACTTATATTCTTTAAATATGTATGTTTTTTATGTTTTGCAGTGCATAGATATATGTATGAAAGGATATATGCATGCTTTTTTTTTTTTTTTTTTGAGACAGTCTCAAGTTGTCCCCTGGGGTAGACTACTATGGGGTCATAGCTCACAGCAACCTCCAAATCAAGTGATCCTCTTGCCTCAGTTTTTCTATTTTTAGTAGAGATAGGGGTCTTGCTCTTGCTTAGGCTGGTCTTGAATTTGTGAACTCAAGCAATCCACCTACCTTCACCTCTCAGAGTGCTAGGATTGTATGCATGAGCCACCACGCCCAGCCCTATCTTTCTATTTTAATATTGCAGTTTTTTTTAAGAGTACAGATGTGCCCAATTTAACATAAAATTATATTTCTAAAAAATCTATATGTATTTTTTTGTTAAAAAAATTTATCATTGATGTGTGTCATAATTTTAGAAAACCTGTACTTTTTTTTTTGAGACAGAGTTTTACTTTGTTGCCCTCAGTAGAGTGCTGTGGCATCACAGCTCACAGCAACCTCTAACTCCTGGGCTTAGGCGAATCTTTTGTCTCAGCCTGAAAACCTGTACTTTTATATAGGATAAAAATTTATTACCTAGTGTCTTCTAATCTCTTAATACTTTCGCTTTAAATTTTAGTAAATTATCTTTAAATATACACACTTGATGGTGAATAGTGTTTATTTAAAATAACTTTTATGGTCTATCTTTCCTTAAAGGAAAAAAACATTGTTTGCTTATGGATGATTTTCTTTTCTTTCTTTTTTTGGAGACAGAATCTCGCTGTTGCTGGAGCAAGAGTGCAGTGGTGTCATCATAGCTCTCTGCAACCTCAACCTCCTGGGGTCAAGCAACTCTCTTGCCTCAGCTTCCTGATGAGAGGCACGCACCACCATGCCTGGCTAATTTTTTCTATTTTTAGTCAAGATGGGGATCTTGCTCTTGGTCAGGCTGTTTTAAACTCCTGAACTCAAGTGATCCTCCCACCTCAGCCTCCCAGAGTGCTAGGATTCCAGTGTGAGCTGCTGTGCCCAACTGATTCTTCCTTAATTCATATGCTTCGCTAGCTAAGATTTTTAAAATACTGCTTTTTAAAGAAAGACATGCCTATACCGAAAACTATTAACTAACTGAAACGTGTAATAGTGTGAAGAACTAATAATCTGGTTTGTGCGAATTTGTGTTGAAAGAAGCATGTTATGATTGCCACTAATCCACCACGTGTAAATTTTTCCCATTCTGTAGGAGGAGACGTGTTGAGCCAGTTTGAATTTAATTTTAATTACTTCGCACGGCACTGGTAAGACCAATGTACATTTGAATATGTGATATCTAAATGGCATTTAGGACCTTAACTCTTTTTTGTAGAAAGTAGAACTTATGTATAATTAGAAGTCTTCTGCATATGTAAATTTTGCAAAGCAGAATTACAGATTAGAATAATCCAAGTAGAGTCTTCTTTTTTTTTTTGGCCAGGGCCAGGTTTGAACCTGCCACCTCCGGCATATGAGGCTGGCTCCCTACTCCTGTGAGCCACAGGCGCCGCCCAGAGTCTTTAAAAAAAAAATTGTGAATTATACCAAATAATGTGCACCTATGCAGCTAGTACCCGCCTTAAGAAAGAAGGCATTACTGGTATCTTAAGAGGTCCTTGTTTTTCCTTCATGATCACTTTACCTTTTCTCTCACCTGGGCTAATCACCATTGTAGGTTTCCTGTTAATCATTTTGTTGCTTTTCTCTATAATTTTACTACATACATATATATCCATATGCAAATTATTATAATATATGGGTTTTACTTTAGATAAATGGAATTTCAAAGTATGTATTCCACACATCTCTCAAAATTATGTTTTTGAGATTTAATCATACTGATCTGTTTAGCTTTCAATTCATTCATTTTCATTTCTACGTGGTCCTCCACTGTAAGGACATACTGAAATAAATTACTCCATTCTAATGTTGATGCACATAAAAGTAATTTTAAGTGTTTTTGCATTACACATGGTGTTGTGTATCAACATTTCTTATATATAGATTCATGCACCGGAGGGGAATCCTTCTGGAGTAAACATCTCCAGAATAGGAATAGCTGGATCATAGGGCTTATGTATGTTTAACTTTGCTTTTTCAAAATGGTCTTCACAATTTATACACATCATTCTTCTATCAGCTTTTTTTTGAGACAGTCTCACTATGTTGCCCTTGGTAGAGTGCTGTTGTGTCACAGCTCACAGCAACCTCAAACTCTTGGGCATAAGCAATCCTTTTGCCTTAGCCTCCTGAGTAGCTGGGCCTACAGGTGCCCACCACAATGCCTGGCTATTTTTAGAGATGGGGACTTGCTGTGGCTCAGGCTAGTCTCAAATCTGTGACTGAGCTCAGGCAATCCACCCCCCTTGGCCTCTCAGAGTGCGAGGATTACAGGCGTGAGCCAACACACCTACCCCCTAATATGCTAATATTAATCAAACCTTACTTTCTGAGTTAGAATCACTTTTGACATAGTATACCTTCATTTTTACATTCTTTGCATCTATTCTATTTGGGGTTTTTACATATATAAGTTGAGTTTGTACTATAGTTTTCCTTTATTTTTCTTTGTTTGAGTTTGTTATGCTGACTTCATGAAATTAGCTGAGGATTATTCTTTTTATATTCTCTAGAAGTTTTATAATATTAGAACACTGATGACTTGAATGTTTGGTGGAACTTGCCTGTTAAAGCTGTGTAGGACTACTATTTTTTTGTAGGGACTTTTAAAAAACTTCCTTAATGGTGACAGCACTATATAGTTTTTACATTTCTTCTTAAGGAATTTTATATTTGGGGAGAATTTTCTATTTCGTCTAAGTTTTTAAACATGTTGTCATAAATTTGTTCATAATATGCTTTTATTACCCTTTTTCCTCAAGTTTTATTTGTACTTACATTTCTTGTTATCATAATGTTGTTTATCCTGCCTTCTCTTACATTTTTTGACGATTAATATTATTTAATATTTCTTTTATTATTTTAAAGTATCAATATTTGGCTCTATTCTTCTCTATTATATTACTATTTCTTTCTTTCTTTTTTTTTTTTTTTTTTTGAGACAGAGCCTCAAGCTGTCACCCTGGATAGAGTGCTATGGCATCACAGCTCACAGCAATCTCCAATTCCTGGGCTCAAGGGAGTCTCTTGCCTCTGCCTCCCAAGTCGCTGGGACTACGGGCGCCCGCCACAACGCCCGGCCATTTTTTTTTGGTTGCAGCTGTCGTTGTTTGGCGGGCCCGGGGGCTGGATTCGAACCCACCAGCTCAGGTGTACGTGGCTGTCGCCTTAGCCCGTTGAGCCACAGGCGCCGAGCCCAAAGGCTACCTCTTAGAGGTAGAGGATGAGGGAGAGTCAAAAGGATGCAATCAGGAAGAGCATAGCTAATTATTTTTGGTAATAGTCTACTTTTTAAGTTGGGTGATGAGTTTACACATATGTTCTTTTGTACAAACTACTTTATGAAACATTTTAAAGAATTTGTTTCTAGTATACACCACTACTCATCCATTGCAAGGAAATAAATGTTTTCAGAGGAACCTTGGTAAAACATTTACTAGTAAAATTCAGAGGAAATTCAAGAGTTTTTCCCACACCTCACTTTCATACCAGTTTCTTTGAAAGATAGCAGCCAGTTTATATTTGATTATTGTCTTACAAAAGGCTGTTGTGCGTGTATTATACTTTTAATCACAGAAAATTTCAAACATAAAATTGAGCGAATAATAGTAACTTGAACCCCCATATTCTACCTAGTCATCCATTAACTCATGGCCACTGTGGTTTCATTTTATATTCTATCCATGACCTCCCCCGCATTATTTTAAATTATTTCCCAGATATCATTTCATTATTCTATTGTACTTTGCTGAAAGATAAGGTTTTTCTTTTTTTATTATTTTTTTTCTTTTTTATTAAATCATAGCTGCGTACATTAGTGCAATCAAGAGGTACAGTGTGCTGGCTTCATATATAATATGTTTTTGTTTTTTTTTTATTGTTGGGGATTCATTGAGGGCACAAGAAACCATGTTACACTGGTTGCATTTGTTGGGAAAAGTCCCTCTTACAATCGTGTTTTGCCCCCAAAAGGTGTGGCACACACCAAGACCCCAAGACCCCACCCTCCTCACTCCTTCCCTCTTTCTGCTCTTCCTTTCCCCACCCCTCCCTCATTCTTCCTCTCTCTGCTCTCCCCTTCCTTCACCCCCACCATGTCAATAATTGTCATTAATTGTCCTCATATCAAACTTGAGTACATGGGGTTCGTGCTTCTCCATTCCTGA
>CAUYON010077898.1:0-12030 GCA_963573935.1 Arctocebus calabarensis | reverse complement strand
AGGGGAGAGGGGAGGATGGGTGGAGGGAGGGCAATTAGTGGGATCACACCTATGGTGCATCTTAGCAGGGTACTGGCGAAAATTATTAAAGGTAGAGTATCAATGTCTTTATATGGTGATCAAGAAAATGCCATGAAGGCTATCTGTAACAGTACGATCAAAATATTTCTGATTGTATATGAAGCACATTCTGCCCTATGATTGCACCAATGTACACAATTATGATTTAATAAAATTATTTTTAAAAAAAAGAAAATGAGTTTAGGGCGGCACCTGTGGCTCATCAAGTAGGGCACTGGCCCAATATACCGAAGGTGGCAGGTTCAAAACCTGCCTCGGCCGAACTGTAAAACAGAAAAATAGCCAGGCAGTCTGGTGGGTGCCTGTAGTCCCAGCTACTCGGGAGGCTGAGGCAAGAGAATCGCCTAAGCCCAGGAATTGGAGGTTGCTGTGAGCTGTGTGACGCCACGGCACTCTACCAAGGGTGATAAAGTGAAACTCTGTCTCTACAAAAAAAAAAAAAAAAAGAAAGAAAGAAAGAAAATGAGTTTAGACTTCATTCTCATTGTAACGACAAGCCATTACAAAGATTTTAGGCAGAGGGGTGATCTGACTTGTTTTACTTTTGTTTTTTTGGTGTGAGACAGGGTCTCACTATTGCCCAAGCTAGAATGCTTCCGAGTCCCCAGAGCTCTCAGCAACCTCCAACTCCTGGGCTCCAGCAATTCTTCTACCTCTGCCCGCCAAGTGGTTGGGCCTGTAGGCACACACCACCATGCGCCACTAAGATTTCTAATTTTTTGTAGAGACTGGGTCTTGCTCTTGCTCAGGCTGGTCTCGAACCCCTAGTTCGAGCAATTCTCCAGCCTCCACCTCCCAAAGTGCCAGGATGACAGGTGTGAGTCACTGTAACCAGCTTTTTGAAAGTTTTCCTGACTAGCATGTTGAAAAAGTTCCACATGCAAAAGTCAGTGATAGAAACTGAAAAGCCGTTTAGGACACTGTTGTGCTACACAGGACCCCAGGTCAGATCGGAGATCTATTTGAGAAGTACAGCGGCAACATCTTCTTGGAGGTTTGACTAGGGGAGGTAACAAAATAGAGGAATCAATTTTGCCTTTTACATAGAGTTAGGGCATCTAAGGAAGAAGTACTTCAGGTGTAGGGTGGATCTGGAACTGGCGTGAGTCAACACTTTTGTTTTAAAAAGTGTTAATTTTGATGCTTATTGCGCTTCCAAGTGGTGATGAGTGTTTGGGCATATTGTTGTAGAATATGTATACTTATCCTCATGAAAGAGACTTTTTTTTTTTTTGAGACAGAGCCTCAAGCTTTCACCCTGGATAGAGTGCTATGGCATCACAGCTCACAGCAACCTCCAATTCCTGGGCTCAAGCGAGTCTCCTGCCTCTGCCTCCCAAGTAGCTGGGACTATAGGCGCCTGCCACAACGCCCGGCCATTTTTTGGCTCTAGCCGTCATCGTTGTTTGGTGGGCCCAGGCTGGATTCGAACCCGCCAGCTCAGGTGTACGTGGTTGGCACCCTAGCCCGCTGAGCCACAGGCGCTGAGCCATGAAAGAGACTATTAAGCTAATTAATTGTTAGAAAAACAAATAACATTTTGAGCCACTGATATGCATGTTCTAAAATCTCTGGGTATGATAATATAGAAGAGCCTCTCGGCAAACTGTAGAGTGCTCATTATTATATATCTCAAAATTTTAAAGTGAGAGTGGAATGTGTCTTAGGGAACTTACATGGTTGTAGAGCTGGAAGATTTAAATTCAGGTATGTTGGACTCCAAATGTCATGCTCTTTCCTATAAAATCTGCTGACTTATTCTTTATATCCAGAGCACCTAGTTAGCAGAAAATACAGCATACTAAATAAAGCTATTTGGGTTTTTAGCATGATGGATCTACTCTTTTATGATAAAGATACTTTCGCTACCGTTCACACAAACAATTAATAATTGACAACTGTTTTCAGGTTTCCTTGTACTTTTTCCAGTTTTACATTTGACTACTAATTATATAACATGGTAATGAGTATGGCTGCTGAGAAATAGAATTCATCAAAGCTGGAGCTTATTAATAAACGCTTAAGTGTGATTTTTTTTGGGGGGGTGGGACACAGAGTCTTATTCTGTTGTCCTGGGTAGAGTGCCGTGGCATCATCATAGCTCACAGCAACCACAAACTGTTGGGTTCAAGCTATCTCCTGGCTTTCGCCTCCTGAGTAGCTGGGACTATAGACACCCACCATGACTCCTGGCTAGCTTTTTTCAAGTTTTTATCATCATTCTTATTGTTGTTGTTGTTGGGGATTCATTGAGGGTACAAGAAACCAGGTTACACTGTTTGCGTTTGTTAGGTAAAGTCCCTCTTACAATTGTGCCTTGCAGTTTTTTTCTGTTTTTAATAGAGATGAGGGTCCCACTCTTACTCAGGCTAGTCTTGAACTCCTGAGCTCATGTGATCCACCTGCCTCTGCCTCCCAGAGTGATGGATTAAGTGTGAATTATAGAACATAACATCAAAAGTAAACTTAGAAGGCATTTAAAATTCTTTTATCTGTTTAGGAATTTGTTCTGTGGTAATTTTAATTAGAGGAAACCTGAGAAGTAGGAAAAATGAGGGAGTTAAATACATATTTGTAAGATATTTTCAGTATTTGTGTTTATTCATTTAATCATTAAGTCATAATATTTATTGCAATGGGTTTTGTCACAGACTAGTCACAATTTAATTTACCGATGATGCATTTGATGTCAGTCTCTATACTTTTTCTAGGAGCTTCATGTGGGAAGTCAGGGCATTGTTTTGTTTGGCTGTTTTTGTTTTACTCATCACAGCATTTCTTGCACTCATAGATTTCTTGACTAAAAAGCACTTGCTGTCCTTATAATTTAAAAACTGTATATGTTTTCTTTCTACTGCCGTTTAGTATTCTATCTTCCATGAATTATTTCAAAGAAAGTGCTGTGTAAGTGACTACAGTGGGTTGAATGGAGGCCCTCAAAAGATGGATTTACTTTTTAATACTAGGAACCCCTGAAAGTGACCTGATTTAGAAAAATGGTCTTTGTAGATGTAATTAAAGATTGTGAATAGATCACCCTGGATTATCCAGTGACAAGTGTCCTTGTAAGCAACCCACAGCAGTGAGGCACAAAGACAATGAAGAAGACCATGTGAAATTAGTCAGACACAAGCCAAAGAAGTTCTTGAGCCACCATAAGCTAAAAGAAGCAAGGAAGGATTCTCTGAGAGCCTTCTGAAGGAGTATGACACCTTCATTTTGGACTTCTGACCTCCAGTACTGTAAGTAAATATATTTCTGTTGTTTTAAGCTAATCAGTTCTTGGTATTTGTTGCAGAAGTCTCAGAAATTGAGTCAATACAGTGGCTAAACAGCAAGTTCAAGGTTGGAAGGATTGGGGTTCTAATCATGGCTTCCTTTTTTATTGACCCTGTGACCTGGAGCAAGGGGCATAGACTACTGAACATAATTTCTTCATCTGTAGGAGGGGGCAAAAACAACTATTATGTGTCACTTCTGGATTTAAATAAAATAGTTCATAACAATGCAAGAATTTTATACTAATAGAAGTTCTTACAATTGCCTCTCAGATCTGAATCACTTTGAAGCTTTTATCTTTTCCTCATATTGTATAGCTTCCAAATTTATCATCAAAATGGTTTTCTTCTTAGGATAAGGATAAGTGTTTTTCTGAATATAGAAGATTTTTGTTTTGTTTCATTTTGACAATAGCTCACTCTGTTACCCAGGCAAGAGTCCAGTGGTATGATCACAGCTCCCTGCAAACTCCTGGGCTCATACGAGCCTCCCTCCTCAAACTGAGTATTGAGGACTATAGATATGCCTCATCCAGCCAGGCTCATTTTTCTTTTTAAATTTTATTGTAGAGATGGGATTTCACTATGTCACTCAGGCTGGTCTTGAAATCCTTGGCACAACTGATGCTCCCACCCTAGCCTCCAAAAATTCAGAGATTACAAGCACCAGACACTGTACCCTGCCTGAAAACAGAACATTTTTAATTATCAAAATACTAGATGACATACATCATTTTAAGTTGAAAGGGAGAGAGAGTAAGAGAGATTAAGACAAGAAGGAGAATGAGGAGGAAGAGGAAAGTAAGATGGAGGGGGCAGAAGTGGGAGGGGAGAAGGTTACAGGATAAACAAACTGACACTGTGTCAGAGTCACAAAACTATATTAGACATCAATCACAGGTATATTTACTGCTAAGGTAGAAATGGAAAAAAAAAGTGACAAGTGGAAGCAACCAAATCACTAGTCCATAGGAAAAATATTAAAATAAATAGAGTTAGATCTTGACGCACCAAAGTGACTGAATTTTAAAAATATGATATTTATTAAAAATAACAAGTTGAAGAATTATACAAAAAGTCTAGTTTAATTTACACAAAGTGTATAAACACACACAACAATGCCATATATCAGGTGTAGATACAAGCGTGTGTAATAAAAGAATGTTGAGAAACGTGGACAGGACTAACACACATCAACTTCTGGAAAGGGGCTCACCAGGGCGGGAGGTCAGGAAATGGGATTAGCAAATATTAAAAACAGACCAGGTTTAACTATAATGTGTGATTGTACAGAAAGTAGAAGAGAGAAAGTGAAGAAAGGAAAAGAAGGAGGGAGGAAGAGAAGGAGAAAGAAAAAAAGAGGGCGGGTCTCTGATGGAAACACAGAAAAGTAATTGTTAAACCCAAGTGATGAGTTCTTGGACTTTTTTATACTTTTTAATATTATTGAAATATTTTTATCAGACCTGTGATGGGATAGAACCTGAATATATGCTCTTTGGGGATAAACATTTTTTATTAAAATGCACTATATTATATTATTACACAGAAGGACAAATCAGTATTAAAAGTACTCTTAAAATGGCTTCAAGTCCATAAATTTTTTTTTTTCCTGCTGCCCCACTGAGGAAGCATTTAAAGACTGAGTACTTTTAAAGGATTGGTTCAAAAAAGGAGAGGACCCATATGCTGGTTTATACTTTTCATTAATCTAGTAAATGATATTCTCCCTTCACCAAGTGAAATTGTCTTAGAATTTGGCTTTACAAGAGGCAAATAGACAATAGATGTAAGCAATAGTAGTTCTGAAATACAATAAATTTCCAGAAGGTCAAACACATTCATATTTGCATATAAGCTTTTAATTTTGCTCCCAAGCCCATACATTGGTGTTTGTCATGGTCTTTTTCCTGTGTTCACACAGTGCGTTTCTCTTGCTATGTATTCCATCGATGCATGGCTCGATTTACATCACGGGTCGACGGTGTGCCTTACAGTTTTATTTTACTTCCTCTGACTCCATTACTCTAACTTGGTTTTTTTCCTAAAGTGAATATTGCCTTGAGTCAATAAATCTGTTTATAGAACACCATTTTGTTTAGGAATGTTATAAAGTGATCCCAAATAGTTGAGAGGCAGTATAGTACCTATTTTAAATTTTATAAATTCCAGTTCCCAGAAATGGCTGTCTAAAGATCGTTCAAGTAGGTTGTGACTATCCCTGCCGATGTAGTGGGGCTCCGTTGTTTAGCAGGGAGTCGTTATATGTCTTAGTGAGGGTAAGCTGCATACTTCCTACTAGAATTACACATGTTGCCCCATTGAAAAGCAGTAAGGAAGAAAGGGAGTTATCAAAGAAAAAGCCTTCTACCAGAGATGTGTTTATTTTAAATGTAACTCAGAATTACATGGATCATTCTGACATTTTACTTGGTATAGGAGGTGAAAACTTATTTTGCTACATAAAACCATTAACAGATTAAAACCTGTTTTGTCTATTTATTAAAAAACCCATAATTTTTTTGGTCAATCTTTTAAAAAATTTTTTTATTAAATCATAAACACATAGATCATGTACACATTAATGCATTTATGAGGTACGATGTGCTGATTTCATATAGAATTAGGAATGCTTACATCACTCTGGTTAATACATAACCTCATCTCGTTTACATCAGGTTTATTGTGTTAAGACATTCATACTGTACACCAAGAGATCCGACATGTGCCCTTGCCTTATGCACCATTGGTGTGATCCCACCATCCCCCTCCCTCGATCCGACCTCCCCCCAAGAAACCGTAACTTTTATATGAGCACAATATGAATTTCATATTAAATTTTTTGTGAATGTAAATAAAACCTCAGCAATGAAATGAAAAAGATTCTGGAAAACATGATACTCATTTTGATGATAATAATTTTGATAACAAAATTGATCATGTATTGATAATTTTAAGTAGTGAACGTGTAACACTCTAACTTAATTGTTGAAAGATGACTCAGTACAGGTAAAGAAGAATTAAAATGATTTCACATGTACATTAAGACATTGTTAGTATAATATATTTTACTACTATGTTTATGTTTGTGAGAGAAAACCCCAAAGAAGCCTGTTGCATTGAAGAGCATGATGGCTAATGGGCAAGTGCAGTGATGGTTTTTCTAGCTTTTACCCTTAGAGGGTTTTTATTTTTTCCTCTTGAGCCTTTCATTGTTGATAAAATACCATTAATCTTTTATTTAGGATCTCTTACCTTAAATCAGACTTATAGGAAACATTTTCATTCATATATATGTTTGTTTATACTGCAGTAGATTCACTTGCTGGGTAAATATGGTTGATTAAAGAGTTTCTGGCAATCCATAAAGGAACAGACTGTGGGGATCCTCATTAATCTTCTAATAGTTTCTGCTGTCGTCCCTCTCTAAAGTTCCTTGCCTTGTAAAGCATTTGTGGTAAAGCAAGAACACTTCTGCTTTTCCCTAAGCACCGTCATCCAGCCAGATCTCAATAAAAGCCACAGCTTCCTTTCAAATAGTTTCAGCCTCAGCTGTACCTTTGGCTGGAGTTCTGAGCCCAGAAAGGGATGTTATTTGCTTAACTGTGCAGCGCAGGACAAACAAGCTGAGAAAATACACCTCCTCTGGTCTTCTTTTGTGTCCCTGGATAGTAATGTAGTTTTACTCTCAGTGACTGCTAAATTACTTTGCAAACAGATGTTAGGCCTTTCTTTTTTTTTAAGTTTGAAAGCACGTTAAATAGTGTACCTTGATAACATAGCTGTATTTAGGATTATAAGACTAAAGAGAAAAATCTTACTAGTTACATTAAAAATAATATACAGTCCATAAAAAAGAGTCTCATATTTCAAAGGTGAATCACTGTAAACTAAAATTTAATGAAGTATTTAAAGAAAATAATTTCTGGCCAGCTTTCAATGTATTTCCTGTCTACACTGTTATCAATAAACATCTTTAATTGCAAGATTGATTTTATAGGATAATCTTCCCTGAGAAAGGAGAGCTATCCAAGTTTTACCAAAACCTGAGAATTGTGATGTATAAAGTTTTAATTACAATGTTCTAAGATCATTAAAATAAAATAAATGACAATTTATACGAGAAAAAATAATGAGAATCATGTAAAAAAAAGGTTTCCATTTCTTGAGGCTACATGGTCTCTACACTCTGGAAAGGTGCAGATTGTAATTCTTTGTAACTATCTCTTTAGGAAGAAGATCAACTTGAAACAGATTTTCTTGAACGAAAAAACAAACATACATTGGAGCAAAACTCAAAATTGATCATCATGTAGGCAGGAAGATTTACATATGTGGGCATATCCCTTAACAAAGTGCTCAGAGAGAAGCACTCAGAGCAGCCATCCTGGAATGAGGGCAGTGTCAGATATGTACAGTGTACACACACGTACATACATGAAAACACACATGTAAACTAGTAAATTTGCACACACATGTGAGCTCATGCACATACACATACTTGTAAGCTAGTAAATTTGTACACACATGTGAGTTCATGCACACACACATACACACATACATGTAAACTAGTAAATATGTACACACACAGGAGAACATGCATACACACATACACACATATGTGTAAACTAGTAAATATGTACACACACGTGAGCACATGCACACATGTACACACATATGTGTAAACTAGCAAATATGTACACACATGCATGAGCACATGCACACACATGTACCCACACACATGTAAACTGGTAAAAAATGTACACATGCGTGAGTGCATGCACACACATGTACACACACATACGTGTAAACTAGTAAATTTGTACACACACGTGAGTACATGCACACATGTACACACAGGCATGAGTGCATGCACATACATACACACATACATGTAAACTAGTAACTATGTACACACGCATGAGCGCATGCACACATGTATACACATACGTGTAAACTATTAAATTTGTACACACACATGAGCACATGCACACACGTACACATATACGTGTACACTAGTAAATATGTAGACACACGCAGGAGTGCATGCACACACATACACACACACATACATGTCAACTAGTAAATATAAGACAGCATCAGTCATTTCTAAGAGAGAACAATGAGAGACATTAAAAATTATGTGCAAAATCCAAATGGTTGAAGCTGTTTTAAGACTCCCATGCAGTGTTCTCAAAGTCTGGTCTCCCGACTAGTTGTGTCAGCACTACCTGCCAATGTATTAAAACTGCAGCGTTTGAGGACTATTGAATCAGAAACTCTGGGGTGAGGCTTCTAGTAATCTGTTTAACAAGTATCCAGGTGATTGGATATAAACTAACATAAGATTTTTTTGGAGAGAAGAGTCTTACCATGTCACCCTTGGTAGAGTGCCATGGTGTTCCAGCTCGCAGCAAGCTCAAACTCTTGGGCGTAAGTGATTCTCTTGCCTCAGCCTTCCAAGTAACTGGGACTACAGGCGCCCACCACAATGCCCATTTTTTGGTTGCAGTTGTTATTGTTGTTTAGGTGACCCAGGCCAGGTTTGAACATGCCAACCTGGGTGTATATGGCCGGCGCCGTAACCAGGTACTATAGGTGCCAAGTCAAGAACTGTTGCCTTGTGTAGCATATGAACTTGACAAGAACTAATTCTGAGACTAAATCAGCAGTCTTCTTCAATTTTAAACCCAGAGAAAGTGCGAGCCAACCCTTGGTTACTTCGAACGTGCAGCTAAGGGTCTCTCGCGTCCTTATCCATCTTGTTTTTCTCAAGCAGGCATATTTTGGAAGTTACATGAAGAAAATATTTACTGTTCAATGACAAGATGTTATTTTGAAAATCTCTTTAATAAGTGTGACTCAGACACTCAGACACACACTCCTTCAGATCACTTTAGCAGCGTCTGTGGGGGGATTTTAGTAAAGAATCAGACCTGGGGCATTGTGTTTGCACATGTCTCAAGCGTTCTCCATCCCCCTTGGAAGTGACGTGCCCGCAGTAAGATATTCCTCCTGTAGAGATGCATCAGCTTCCTGCAATTTCTCTACTCTGCTTAATATTCTGGGAAAACAGCTGTGACAGAAGAAGCAGAATATCAGATTTTGAACACAGTTTTCTGGTGATTTGGTTGGAATATTGTGTTAGTGCAGCAAGCCAGTGGAGAGCTTCGAGAAAACTGGCTCATGTCTGCCTGTTTCTCACAGACGCAGACTGTAATCTAGTAATCGGTACATTCAAAAACTCATTTCTTTTACTCTGTAAGTGTATGTTTCAATGTTTCCTACTCTGCTAATGATTAAATATTAAAATTATTTGCCATCTAGGAGAGCGTGCTATTTATAAACCTACAGAACTTAGGCAAAGAACTTAATGTCTTTGTGCTTCAGTTGCCTCCTCTATGACTTGGGGATAAATTTATAGCTAAAAATTTATTTTCTGAAATTGGGTGTATGTTGAGGAAAAAAGAGATTTTAAAAACCCAGCACTTAAAATACTGGATGCCACATAATGACCATTCACTTAATATTAGATAACACTATTTCAGGTGGAGTATTCCTTATCCTAAATGTTTCTGAGCAGAAGTGTTTGAATTTGGAATTTTTTTTTTAATTTTGGTGTTTTCTTCAGGTACGTGATAAGGTATCTTGTGGATGGGACCTGAGTCTAAACACAAAGTTTGTTTATGCTTCACGTATGCCTTACATGCAGCATGAAGGAGAATTTATACAGTTTTTTTTTTTTAATCAATTTGTGCACCTGTCACATGAGGTCAGGTGACAATTTTCCACTGGACTCAAAGCTTTTCAGATTTTGGAGAATTTTAGATTGTTGATTTTCACTTTGGGATGCTCAACCTGTATTATTTTTATCTCATCATTTCATCATTAATTGCTAAAATCAGGAGTGGTGTGATATTGAGAGTTATAAAAGCATTGTTTAAACATTGGGGCTTAAACTTATATATTTAAAAAAAAAATCAATATAAAGGCTCATTTATAGATTACAAAACATTTTTTGTGATGGGCATTTGCATCACCAGATAGTATTTTACTTTGTTACCTACCTGAATTTGTCCCATTACGTGCTGAAACACAGCCAGGGATAGCAACAGTCAAAGGGAAACTGCAGAAAATGGTCATTTTCTCAAGAGATTCAATTCACACACCTGCTGCACATTTTCCGAATATACTTTAAGTCCCTCTTTGAAAGTGGCATCGTAAAGTGCACCTCAGGAATGGGGATGAGTCCATTCTCACCATCTGTTCCTGATTTTTTTTTTGAACTGAAGACTGCATTATGAAATCACTGTGTAAAATGTTCAAATGGCATTAAATATTTGAGTTAAATCCAGAAAAGTTCAGAGAATTTGAGGTTCTTTGAGAAGATATCAATAGCTTCATTACAATGATGGGTAAAATAAAGCCAGCTCCTTACTCCTGGGTCACCCTGAGCTTCATTTTCTAAACATCCCACAAGTTTAAAGTTCTTTCAAATTTGTGTAGAGTGTTAGCCAAATTGCATCTATATTTATTTCAAAATAAAAACGTAGAGTTTTGTACCTTTTACTCTCATTTTAGTTCATAAGAATTTTAGTATTTCTTTTATTCCCAGAAGTACAGAATTTGAAGAGTACCATGTACTATGATAGAATTTTGGTGATTATTTTAAGACTTCACAATCTCAGACTATTTTCTCCACAAATAGTAAATGATTTGACTTATTTTCCACAGGGAATGTGGACTACCGTGTTTTTAATATATTTGATGACATCTTTGGACCTCCAAAACCTTCTAAAAACACTCCTTAAAGAACTGGTCCTAAGCAAACACAGGCTTAGGTTTCAATGGGATTTTAAAAGATAGTCATAGTGTGTCTGCCTTCCAAATATTCTCATCTTCAGGCCTGCCAATGTCCTAGAAACTTCTCCATCTCTCATTGTCCTGCTTTGTGATTGTATGTTTATTAAAATGCAAAGGTCCTCTGGCTTAGTCAAAGTCCACATTGCTTCAGCATTTACACTGATCCAAGCATTGCAGTGCATGGGTTTCCAGGAGTGTGCATGCTTCAGCATGCCTGGGGCCAGCACTATCTCAGCCCCCAGGCGAGTGGGTAAAAGGGATATTCAGATAAGTGGAGGAAGCATTGCTCATTTTTTTAAATGGTAAAGGCCCAGTTAATTAATTACTCATAAGATGTTCCTGGAAACAGCTTAGTATCTGACTGGGTGGCAGTGCTCTGTCTCAGCACTCCTGGGAAGACAGGAGAGTTATTTGATCCCCTCATCTTGTGAGTTTGGAGCACTGTGGTCTCTAAACCACACCGTTTTGGCTGGAGTTGTGCTTGTCTCTTGTTTGAGCTCAATTCACGTCGTGAACTGAAACCTGAACACTGCCCACTCGCGACTGCCCTCAATCTTTAACGAGTCTCCTAGGATGGCCTGAAGCTCACTGTCTCTGCTTCGCATTTGATGTTGCTGCGCTGCCGCCATGTTCTTGTTGAGAAGAGCTGTTTTTTTTTTTTTAATTTTTATTTTTATTTATTTATTTATTTTTAATAATTTTATTGAATCATAATTATGTACATTGGTGCAATCACAGGGCACGATTCATATACATTCAGAAATATTTTGATCATACTGTTACAGATATCCTTCATGGCATTTCCTTG
>CAUYON010077895.1:0-20772 GCA_963573935.1 Arctocebus calabarensis | reverse complement strand
ACTTTCTATAAAGGTCTCCAGAAATTACAGGAGTGATTCTTAAGTATAGTCGCTTTTCAAAATATAAATGTCTTAACACAATAACTAAGAAAATGCCATGAAGGCTATGTTAACCAGTTTGATGAAAACATTTCAAATTGTATATAAAACCAGCACATTGTACCCCATGACTGCATTAATGTACTCAGCCATGATTTAATAAAAAAAAGAAAAACAATATACCCAAAGCAATGCAAGAATGATAATTACATGTATATTCTGAGTTGCTAAATCCATTGTCTTCAGGTTGGCACCTGTGGCTCAAGGATTAGGGCGCCGGCCCCATATACTGGAGGTGGTGGGTTCAAACTTGACCCCAGCCAAAACAAACAAACAAACAACCCCCCCTCACTAAATTAATTGTCTTCTTTTAATGCAAGGAGACAAATTCTTATTCATTTTTCAGACTTGGCCTATTAAAATAATTTTCACAGACTTGAGGGAACAGAGGAAAGATGAAGGAACTAAATATTTGCCTTCTGTAAATCAGACCCTTGACAGCATTGATTTAATTAAATATTTATAATAATCTTGGATTATTAATATAATATAATTTTGATGTTCTGATGTTACAGATCAGGACAGTGGGACTTTAAGAGAGGGCAAAGTGACCTGCCTAAAGTGATACAAGCAGAAAGCGGCTGAGTGGACATCATGCTGCTTGAGCCAACTTAAGAATTCAACCTCCCAGCCAAGAACATGAGGAAAAGGAGTAAACACAAGAGCTGGCCTAATTCCACCCAGGAAAGATGGCAGCACCTGACAATCCAGGGTTTTCAGAGTGTGGCTCCATGGGCGGTGAAAGTGAATGCCATTGCCAGTTGAGGTGGCTTGGTTTGCTTTCCCTGTCTTCTCTCCAGACCAATAGAAGACTGTAGCAGAAATAAAGCTCAAAAGGTACTAACCCCACGTTACCCATCTGAGGAGTAATTTCCTGCTTCCCAGTTTGATTGGGAATCCTTTCCCTTGATAACCACCGCAATGACTTTCATTTCTTATTTCTTTCTCCTTCGTGTAGCCCTTGGCTTGCTCCCATGCAACCCAGCCCCTACAATGGAAGAGATGAAAGATTTTCTCCTAAAGCAGAATTCCTTGCGCGTTAACCTTGCTTTGTTCTGCAGAGGCTTATGGTAGCTTAGCCACAGAAGAATGAACCTGAGGCTCTGGCTCCTGGGATGGTGTTACCTGTCCCCTGTGGGATAGGGTCACCTTTCACTGGGAGGCAAAGAATGCTGTGTCACTCTCTGAGTGGCAATTCTCTCGGAGTCACTGACTTCATTTGCTGCAGTCCTGCTTCTGCCTGGCAGGGTGCAGGCTTTTGAAAAGGTTCTCCTTTTCTGTACTTCTGTGATTTCCACCCTCTGTAACAAAGGTCTGAGGTTTTAGTATACCAGTTTCTAACGCCTTCCATAATTTTATCTTTCTGCTTGCTGTTGAAGTGAGAAACTTCACTTCACACAAATAAGATTTGTCACTCTGCCAGCATCTTTCACAGAAGGAGCAGAATGAATGAGGAAACATACTTTCTCTTTTGACTTGTACCAGAATTTTGAGGTGAGAAGACACCATGCAGGTCTTCTTGTTGATTGACCTACCTTCCAGGAGCCTTCAGATACATGAGAACTAGTTTTATTCAAAGCAAGCTAATAGTATTAATTATGAACAAATTGATAGCTTTTAAAGACCCCTAATGATTAGTAAGGCCAATATTAAAATTATGGAGAAGGAAGTTCTAGAGTCTTTCTTGGTGACACTCTTCAATTCACGTGTAATTCAAATATCAAAGCACTTGGTATTGCAATCTATAATTATCAGACACCATGATATATTAGCCATTGCAATACTGGAACAAACCAGACAGATGTGGTTTCTTGGGGAGTTGATAAGACATTGGAGAAGTCAGAAACCTAGACTGTATTTGACAGATGTGAGTCTAATGAAGAGAAGGTCTTGGCTCTTCCCTGGAGATCACAGAAAATCCCCAGTATTAAATGACCTTCAAACTTCCCTGCACCTTGTCCTTTTGTCCACTGTGCTTAAATGGTACCGTCTGAAAGCTTAATTTTCTAACTTAGAAGATTCCATGGCCACGAAGGGGTTGATAAACCCTTTTAGCTCTGGAACATCCATTATATCATGACACTCAAAGGTGATGTCCAATCTGATAACAAATCTTTGAAGTTCATTTTCCATCATGGTATCATTATTTGGTTTAGATCTTATCCTATTATTTTATATGAGTATTCGATGATGGAGGGGTGTGTGTCTTTATTTTTATTCTTTTCAGTAGTTCAAATGTAGTTCAGATCTTGGTTACAAAGTGGTGACTCTCATATTGCATATTAGCCACCCTTTAGTATAGGGTATTAAGTCACATAAGAAAGTATTCAATCCTCCGATGTTTCTGGGAACTTGTCAGGAGAAAGGATGAAGACTTTAATTATTGCTGTAACAAGAAAGACTTAGCTTATTTCCACGTTCTTGAAGACATTTAAGATTTTGAATACCCATGCAGAGGAAAAAAACTACCAAAAATTATTAGATTATGGCAAAGTATTCCCTGAGTACCATATAAACAAACATTGGTATCCAACACCCATACTATTTTTGGAAAGGAGGCTCCTCTTTTTGTACCCAATTTTGTGATTATGAAACCTCAAGGATGAACTAGATAATCTCAAAGTTTCCTTATACTTCTAAAATTCCAGGTCCGTGCTCCACACTAGTGTTTTTCAACCTTTTTTTATCTCACGGCACACTTGAGCCTATAATTAAACTCTCACAGCACACCTAAAACATTTTTACATTTTACCCCATGATTGCATTAATGTACACAGCTGTGATTTAATAATAAAAAAAAAATTTGCTTAAAAACAAGAGTAAAGTCTCAGCGCCTGTGGCTCAATGGGCTAAGGTGTCAACCACATACACCTGAGCTGGCGGGTTCGAATCCAGCCTGGGCCTGCTAAACAACAATGACGGCTGCAACCAAAAAATGGCCGGGCGTTGTGGTGGGTGCCTATAGTCCCAGGAGACTTGCTTGAGCCCAGGAACTGGAGGTTGCTGTGAGCTGTGATGCCACTGCACTCTATCCAGGGTGACAGCTTGAGGCTCTGTCTCAAAAAAAACCCCCCCAAAACAAAAAAACAAGACTAAAAAAAAGAATATACTTAATGTCCTTTGAACTGCTTTCAAAAATAATTTAATTCATGATCTTCAAAATTTGGGGGGGCACACCCAAGATTCTCTCACAGCATATCCATGTGAGGCACACTGGTTAAAAATCACTGCTCTACACCTTCAAGCATCACATCCATTGAGACATTCTCAGTCCTAGCTCAAAGGGACTCCCTAACAGTCTTTGACATACAACACCAGCTAAAGCAGTTGAGTGAACTTGAAACATGACCATATGTACAACTGCAGAGACAGTCCCACCTCTGAGGTCCCATCCTGGTCTTGAAGACAGAGATACTCTGATATAATCTAGGATGCGAAAATATTTCAGGGCCTAGTCTGAGAGACAGACAAGGCCAAATATAAAGAGATGAGGAACTACCAAAGTAGGTACCAAAAAATGTATGATGATTGACTCATTGAATGGTTGAGGAGGAGAAGTCTTCGGTCACCAAAATGGACCTCAGTACAGAACTCCATCTCTCGTAAGACAGAACAAAAGCTATAAGTGGTATTCAAAGTGCTGGGCTTATATCCTGCCCCCCCCCCGACATTTACACAACTTTTATATATCCTTGATGGGTTTTAGTAACTTCTTTGACCTTCAGATTATTCCTTTGGTGATTTTTTTGATGAGTGCAATGAAATGATATGTTTAAGAGTTATCACCTCAAAGTTTATATTCAGTGAAATTAGTGATTTTAATTGGAACAGTGATTTTGCTAGGGTTTAAATATTTGTGACCTCAAAATTTCATGTGTCAAAATCCTGACCCTCAAGGATTTGGCAATACGGACTTTAGGATGTTATTGAGTCATAGTTGGGGGAGCCCCCATGAACGGGATTAGAGCCTTCATTAAAGAGGCTCAAGGGAGCGCATTTATCCCTTTTCCCAAGTAAGACTATAGCAAAAGGTGACTGTCTATGAACCAAGAGACACCAAATCTGCCTGAGCCTTGATCTTGAACTTCCAGCCTCCAGGAAGAACTGTGAGATATAAATTTCTGTTTTTTTTATTTTTTTGAGACAGAGCCTCAAGCTGTCACCCTGGATAGAGTGCTGTGGCATCACAGCTCACAGCAACCTCCAACTCCTGGGCTCAAGAGAGTCTCTTGCCTCCGCCTCCCAAGTAGCTGGGACCACAGGTGTCCGCCACAACGCCCAGCCATTTTTTGGTTGTAGCCATCGTTGTTTGGTGGGCCCGGGCTGGATTCGAACCCTCCAGCTCAGGTGTACATAGCTGGCACCTTAGCCCGTTGAGCCACAGGTGCCGAGCCAGTTTCTGTTGTTTTTAAGGCACCCAGTTTATAGTAGTATTTTTCATAGTAGCTTGAATGTGTTATGATTTCTTCACTCACCTCCCTGAGAAGCAGCTGAATAATTTGACAAAGTAACCAGGAATGGGGGCAGCCAGTTCACTTGTTCATAAAGATCCCCCCCTCCCTCCCCTCATCCCTGCATCTCATTCTTTCAGGGCTTCCTGTCTACTGTGTCTTTCTTGAGAGCAGATGCAGTTTCTGCACTTGGGGACTCTTCCCTCATTCTTCTACCCAGGGAGCTCTTCCTTTTACACTCTAGGCTTCAATGGGACAGTTCCACCTTTCTCTCAGATTCCCTCCCGGCCCTTCCCACAAAACCATCACGGCCTCTCACAGCCCTTACTCACCCTTCTCAGAGCATTTAACCCCGCTATGTTGCTGCTCTTTTCCTTGCCTCTCCTTCGCACCAGATCTTAAGAAAAAGAAAGACAGAGCCTGGATGTCTCTCACTGTGAGACCTGCATCCCCCAGCCCAGTTTTGGATCAGACCAGACCCCCAGCGCCCGTCTGCGGGCTGAGTGAATAGCCCAGAAGCTCTGAGCTCCCCAGGACAGAGCCTAGGGAGGGCGTTACAAAATGGCTGTCGCAGATTAGTTAGAAAGGGACAGAGAGTCCCCAAGTGTCTTCTCTCTAGCGGCTCCTGAGGGTTCCCTTCCAACCCCTGACACCTGCAGATAATAAACTTGCTGATGCAGAAGAAAGTCCTCTGCCCCACCCATCGAAGGCTTGCCTCTCCCAGCTCCCCAGGCCCGACTCCTGGTCTGGGGCCCCCGGTCCATTTCCCAGTCTGGGGTTCTGTCTGCTTTTGTAGTCTGGAGGGGAATGTCTGCACCTTCTGCAGACAGAGCAAGGGAACATGACGTCTCTCTCTGGCCCCAACCCGAGCGTCATTGGTGTTGGCTGGGGATCAAAGCCGCTGTTCCATTTTTAACCTCCATAGGGCCCCACCTCCCCCTGAGCATGTGTTCCTGACATTTCATTGTGTGCCAGGGGGATAAACAAAACCCACTCCCTGAGTCTAGGGAGCTCAGAACTCGCAGAGGCAGATAAGTGTTTTTCCCACTGAGGGCCCCCCTTGAGCGCTGGGGTTTTTCCTGAGTTTGCATGACACCACCCTAAGGGGGATGGATGGCTTTATTTTTATGCAGAACAAATCTACAGATGGTGACCCCCGACCAAATAAAAAAAAAAATACACTGTGCAGAAGGGGAGCAAGGAGGAAGGGGCAAGGGGATCCTAGTTTGGCTCTCTGCTCTCCTCCTGGGTCTCCTGCAAATAGGAGATCACTTTAGGTCCCAATTATCTTTTAGTCAAAATAAGTGCATAATTTGTAGAATTTCCAGGCAATTAACAAAAGGTATAAGGAAGAAAGCAGTGTCTGGGACAAAGCAGAACTCAATACATATTTCTGGAAGGAAAGGAAGGAAAATTTCCCCCAACCCCTATCACTATTAATATTTAAGTGAACAGTCCTTTATATATTTACATATACAAACAGGATCATGCTGTACTAATATAGTCATACTTTGTATAGATGCGTAATAAATGCAGTGCTATTGTTACTATATATACGTAGTATGTTCATCCTGTGTGTACATGTGGTACACACATTTATATATATACACACAGAGAGTATCTACTATATCACACCGTTCTGTGCTATACTGTACTATTACTACATATAGTACTATGTTCTAAAAAGTAGTATGTTCTTACCGTATCTGCAAACATGTTCATACATTTGATGACGTTTCATTATCTGCTCTTTCTTACTGTGCACTGGACATCTTTCCATGTCTATAAATTTAGACAAATTCATCCTATGCCATGGCTGCCAAGTACCCAGTTGTTTGACTGTGTTTTCCTTTCCCTTACTGAGCTAGTCTAAGAGAGCTGCCTTTGAAACCCCTACCTTAGCATAGACTTACATATTTTTTTTTCCTCTCCTGACTCTTTGTCTTTCAAGACACGCTGATTTGAGGTCAGAGTTTCCCACTCCCTCGACTGCAGCGCTGTTAGCATCAGGATGGTGGATGTGCATTTGCAGGAATCCGTCAGGATTTCTCTGTGGTGCTTTGGCCTTTCCCCACCTAATTTGTTTCTACATTTGTTACTTGGTGGTGGCAATTATGGTGTGAGACTTTAAAAGGAGGGTGACTGCAGATTCATAGCTTTTAAAAGAGCTCTTTGTGTTTTCTAAGGAATAGCCAGAACTAAGAAATAGAAAGGCATAGAGAGAACACGGCCTCTGAGGTCCCAAAGTGACCTTGCATGAAACAGTTTCCTCATCAGGAAAATGAGGGAAATTATAACTGAAGCTGCCTTGCAGTGTTGTTATAGGACCCAAGTAACTAAGAGCCTGGTACACAGAGGTACTTAGTTGCGTCAGCTTTTCTTACATTCTGAGAGTGGTGGATGTCTAAGAGTGGTGGAAGGAACTAGCCATATCTGGGTTCGAATCTTAGCCCAACCTCTTCCCAGATGAGTGTTTTGAACCCTATGAGTTTCTACTTTCTTATCTGTGAATTGGACTGAAAATGCTCACCAAACATAATCACAGGCTCCTGGATAAAGTCAGAACATTCACATGGGCACTGCTCTTGACGTTCATTCGATTCTGACACCTCTGTCTCTAAACTTTAGGAAAGGATGGAACTTTCTACCATTTCCACACCTGTACCATGTTTCTGATGCCCATTTACATCTAGAAAACATGGGAACAAAACTCAGAAACTTTTTATTCCAATCTTGCCTTTCCCATCATTTCAAAAAGATCTAGGACAAAGGCATTCAGTTTCCTATTTTTCTTGTTTCCCTAAATCACTGTTTTTTTGTTTTTTTGGTAATAAAAACACCACTGAGTGTATCCTTGGAACTTAGCAGTTTATAAAGCATCCTTCATTATCATTATTCTGTATGAACTTCCCAGCCGGTAAGGCAAGGTTTACTAATACATATTTAATGCACTAATCGTTTATCAAGTTCAGAGCCTTTTCAGAATATTTTTATTTTTCCTTGTGAAGACACAGTTTTGGATGAAGAGATAGGAGAAGGTGTTAATATTTCTTGGGCTATTCTGATTCATTCAATCAGCTTTGTGTAATTGCTATGAATATGCTAGTCACTATACTATGATTTGAGGATAAAATAACCTGTTTTCATTACTCTCTCATTATCTAATGGGATAGATGTACATGTAAATATTTTGCACCCTGGAATATGGTAGATATTCTACCCCAAATTCTACCTAGAGTAAAGCAGAGGTAAAATGGAGCAGATATTTGACCCTGCTTGTAGGGCTAGGGGTGGGACCCAGTGTTCAGAAGTTTTATGTTCATAAAATCCTCAAGTTCATTCTCAATGATGAGTTCAGTAGATCAAAATGAGGCTGATGGGAGGCAAACGGAGCCAAGAAGGGCATCCTTGGAAGAAAGTACAGAGCAGTGGTTCTCAACCTGTGGGTTGTGACCCACAGGAATTGTATGAAAGGGCCACAGCATTAGGAAGGTTAAGAACCACTGTCTTAGAGGCAGGACCCATTATGGTGTTTTCAGGGAACTTCAAGAAGACTCTAGAGTGGATATGTGCAGGTGCACAGGAGATGAGGCCAGCAGCACGTTAGCTAGGGAGAGAGGGAGGGAGAGAGGGAGGGAGGGAGGGAGAGAGAGAGACTGAGAGAGAAGAAAAGAAGTGAAAAAAGGAAGGAGGAAAGAAAGAGAGAGAAAAGGAAACAAGAAAAGGAAACGAAGAAAAGATGATAGCTCTGAGACAGGATTTGAGTTGAAGAGATTTATTTATTTTTATTTTTTTTTATAATTTTATTGAATCATAATTGTGTACATTGGTGCAATCATAGGGCACAAGGTGCTTCATATACATTCAGAAATATTTTTATTGTACTGTTACAGATAGCCTTCATGGCATTTTCTTGATCACTATATAAAAACGTTGATACTCTACCTTTAATAAGTTTCACCAGTACCCTACTAAGATGCACCGTAGGTGTGATTTCACTAATTGCCCTCCTTCCACCCATCCTCCCCCCTCCCCAAGGCCAGAAATTTTATCCTTTTCCCCAGGCAGCCATGTGCCAGATAACTATCTGAGATCTTCTTACTATAGAAGGAAGGAAGAACAAATATTAGGGGATAACTAGCACCTCTTCAAAGAAAGAGGTGGCAAGATGTTGAAAAGGAATAAATAAATGATGGTAGGCAAAGTGAAGTACTCCATATTTGAAAGAGGCGATCTTGTTTGGGAATAGGATATACAACTTAACACTTTCCCTTTAGTCTACAAAAGAAGATTTCCTGTAGGCATTGTTATGTTTTTCATTTGTCTTTTAATAGTGGTTCTCAAACTTTTTGGTCTTAGGATACTTTACACTCTTAAAATTATGGAGGACCCTAAAGAAACTTTCGTTTAAATAAGTTATATCTATTAATACAAAGATTTAAAATTAAAGCAAAGAAATTTTTAAAGCAACTTATTTATTCACTTTAAAATAATATCGATTGCATCTTAAGATAAATAACATTTTTCATGAAAATATATTAAGTAGGGTGACGATATTAACATTGTTTAATAATTTGCAAGCTTCTTTGATGAATAGCTATAGAACACATCTAGATTCTCATATCTGCTTCTGAATTCAATCTATTGTGATATATTATTTTGATTGAACCATATGAAAAAAATCTTGCCTCACACAGATGGGTATTTTGAAAAGGAAGAAGATGCAGCCTTTTCAGAAAATTGTAGATATTCTTCTTTGATACTACATCAAAACTTTCCAAGTAATTTCAATGAGCAGTCATTTCTCTTTTTTTTTTTAATTTCAGAATATTAGGGGCACATGTTTTGTTACCTACTTTGTTTTTATACAGATTGAGTCAAGGTTATAAGTATGCCCCTCTCCCAGATAGTGTGCACTGTATCCAACAGCTGTGAATTTATCCATCCCATCCTCCCGCTTCCCCCCAGATTGATTTGAGATTTACTTCCATATGTGCACTTAAGTGTTGATTGATTAGTTCCAATTTGGTATTGAGTACATATGTCTTTTTTCCTTTCTCATAATGTTTCACTTAGAAGAATGATTTTCATTTCTATCCAGGTTATCACAAAAGATACTAGATCAAAAATATGGAACGCTTCACAAATCTGCATGTCATCCTTGTTCAAGGGCTGTGCTGTCATTCCAATTTTAGTATAGGTGTTGCTGAAGCAAGCACAACATTCTTTTTAATAATGTGAACTTTTCATATTCCTTTACAATTAGATCCTTTGGTCTTCCTTGTTCTTTGGATCATTCTTGATTTCGTTTTTTGTTTTGTTTTGTTTTTGTAGAAACAGGGTCTCACTTTATTGCCCTCAGTGGAGTGTCGTGGCATCACATAGCTCACAGCAACTTCCAACTCCTGGGCTTAGGCAATTCTCTTGCCTCAGCCCCCCGAGAAGCTGGGACTACAGGCACCCGCCACAACACCCGGCTGTTTTACTGTACATCATCATTGGTCATCTAGAAAATATTGGTTCACTGAGTTATAAAGATCTCTGTCATTACATAATGACACATAATTATGTAATAGTTAAAAAATCACACACATATATATAATACCACCTCTGATCTCATCAGATAAGTCTTGCCAGTGTTGGGAACCTGTCAAATTTACAGTTTTCCAAAATGCTAATTTTCTTTCACCTGGCAGTGTTTTCCTTGAATTGACAGGTTCATCCAGGGGTAAATAAGCAGCTATTTCACCTCACAACTCAGTTGCACAACTACTGTTCCTGGAGGCAGTGTTCATATTTCTTATGTAGCAGAAGTGTTTTCTGTACTCCTCATTTCTACATATTATTAAAAAGACAAATGCTCAAGGGTCAACATTTAGCAAAATTCCCACATATTAATCTGAAATTTTAAAAATAAAATGAAATTTAAAATATCTCTTTATAAATGAAATAAATTCATTATTTTAACTGACAAAAATCAATTGGGTGGGGTGTTGCAGCCAAAGTATATAGCCCTTAGACACCTAAGAGAAACTGTACCTGAGCAAGGTAGCTTAGCAGTCCACGTCACGAACCTAGTTAAGCTGGGCCCAAGACCTGGCCAGTCCAGGGCCCTGTCACGTGGTGTCGGAAGTGACATGTGACAGTGGGGAAAAACTTATTTAAGTTGCAAACAGAACTTCAACTCAATAAAACTTATGCCGAAACATTTGAAAATAAAATTAACAAAATTAATAATTTTTACTGGTTCATCAAGGACGTTCTCAAGTAAAACTGGCCTTTCTTATGTGCATGTGTATGGTGGTGAAGAATATAATGCTGACTTGCTGTAGTTTGTCATCACTGCCTTGATTTATACCAAAATTTTACTTGTTGCTTTTGTACCATCAGTATGTCAGCCTTGTAGAGAAAAACAAATCAAAACTATGAAAATAGCTTTGACTTGGTAGATCCCTCATGAGATCTGGAGGACCCCGGGGTTCACAGGTCATACTTTAGAGAACTGCTGTTCTAGAGAAGTTCCAATAAGCAAATGTAGTGAAACAAGAAAAAATAACAAAGCATAGGCATTGGAAAGGAAGAGATAGCAGAGTCATTTGTCCAACATAGTATGTCTACCCATAGTAGATCAGGACAAGGTAAACATTCAAAATCAGTTATACTTGTACAGTGAACAGCCAATTAGAAAATGTAATGAGAAAAGAGGAAACCATGGGCTCGGCGCCTGTGGCTCAAAGGGCTAAGGCGCCAGCCACGTACACCTGAGCTGGCGGGTTCGAATCCAGCCCAGGCCCGCCAAACAACAATGACGGCTGCAACCAAAAAATGATCGGGCATTGTGGCGGGTGCCTGTAGTCCCAGCTACTTGGGAGGCAGAGGCAGGAGCCTCACTTGAGTCCAGGAAATGGAGGTTGCTGTGAGCTGTGATGCCACGGCACTCTATCCAGGGTGACAGCTTGAGGCTCTGTCTCAAAAAAAAAAAAAGAAAAAGAAAAGAGGAAACTATGTGACTATATTGATATAAACCCATATTTGTGTGATACGTGTAATATACTCACACATATTCACACGTTTTCCCTATATAGTCACATTATCATTACCATATCTATGAAAATTCACATTAATTTCATGCCATCATCCAGTATCCCCATAATTTCCTTTTTTCTTTTTTTTTTTTCTGAGATTAGGTCTATGTCACCCTTGGTAGATTGCCATGGCATCACAGCTCACAGCAACCTCAAACTCTTAGGCTTAAGCAATTCTTTTGTCTCAGCCTCCCAAGTAGCTGGGACTACCGTCACTTGCCACAATGCCCAGCTATTTTTTTGTTGCTATTTTCATTGTTGTTTAGCTGGCCCAGGCCAGGTTCAAACCCACCAGCCCCGGTGCATGTGGCTGGCACCCTAACCACTCAGCTACGTGCTCCAAGCCCAAAATTTCTTTTATAGATGGTGGCTTTTTGTTTGCTCCAGGGACAAATTTAGTATCCAATTGAAAATGTCCCATATTTTGGATTTGCCTGTTAATGTTTTCATGATTACATTCAGGTTAAACATGTTTGGCAAGAATATTACTTAGGTGATGTTTTTACACATCTTAATTACCCCAGGTCAGATAGCCTTAACGTCAGGTTGCTCTTGGTTAAGGTGGTGACCACCAGATCTCTCTATTATGAAGGTACATTTTTTCCAGCTAAGATATTTAGGGTGTGGATGGTAATGAGCTGAAAGTATTGCATGCTCAGATATGGAAACTTATTAAATGTAGAGTATCAATGTCTTTATATAGTGATCAAGAAAATGCCATGAAGGCTATCTGTAACAGTACGATCAAAACATTTCTGAATATATATGAATCGTGCCCTATGATTGCACCAATTTACAGAATTATGATTCAATAAAATTATTAAAAAAAATGAAAAAATAAATTAGGCCTAGTGGCCCACCTATAGTCCCAGATACCCAGAAGGCTAAAGAAAGAGGACTCCTTGAAACCAGGAGTTTTAGGTTTCAGTGAATAAGAGTGAAACCTTTTCTCAAAAAAAAAAAAGACAGGAGAAGAATTTCTGGACCATTTCCTCCTAACCTCACTCAACTTTTATAAGCCACCCCTGAGGTAACCTCTGAAGCCTTCAGCATATCTCAGAGCACAGGTTAAACAAACTAAATTCTATAAGAATAAAATTCACTTTGTTTGTCATGCAATCCTAGCACATGCCATAGGTCCAGGCACATAGTAAATACTCAGTAAACATTTATAAAATGAATGAATATATTGTTATTACATTTAGAAAAACTATTCAAGGAAAAGGGGCAAATTTTTTAAAGATTTAATAGTGAACAATCAATTTATTCATCCTAGTATTCATACAAAATTGCCTTTAAAAACTGAAAAGAAAGTGAACAAAAGATCCTCAATATAGATTTGGAGAAATTTTATTTTATGTAGTAATAAGTTATTCACTGCATTGTAACTCTTCAAGTACAAAAAATAAATAAATGATTATTTCTCAGAACCAGGTATTCTGTTGTGCTTAAGTAGACTGAAAATCTGGGATTCATTTACAAACTCATTATGCTCATCATTAGCTTGAGAATGAGTTATGTATTATATATTCTTTGGTCACTGGCCACAGTTGCTTGAGTGAAGGATTCTTTCCTGAAGCTCTTGATCCTGTTTTGTTTCAATTTCATGTTGTTCTTGTGCTACCCAAAATTAATCTTCAAATTTTAGGTTCTAGGATGTTTTCCCCAACTCAGAACATTGTACTCACGTTTCACTTAAATACAGGTACAATTTCGAAGGTGTTGAATTTATATTTATTCAATATTTCGATTTATATTTTTTGAATTTACGAAACAGTGTGCCAAAGGAAACACAATTTCTCACCAAAGATAGACAAATGTCTTCTACAGTGAGCTACACAACCAAGAATCCTCTGACAGCAGAGCCTTTTGGATATTATCATTGACTTGAAAAGAGAGCTCTAGAAATAATGCAAACTAGTTCCAAAATTTAACTGAACACATGCATACAAAAGTACCCAGTTATAGGAATAATATGCTCAGGGTTTAATTTTGGTCAAGTTTAATGAAAATATTCACATACTAAAAATTTTTTTTGAGATAGAGTCTCATTATATCTGCCTCGTTAGTGTGCTGTGCTGTCACAGCTCACAGCAACCTCAAACTCTTGGGCTTAAGCCATTCTCTTGCCTCAGCCTCCCAAGTAGCTGGGACTACAAGTACCTGCCACAATACCCAGCTATTTTTTGTTGCAATTGTCATTGTTGTTTAGCTGGCCCAGGCTGGGTTCAAACTTGCCAGCCTGTGTGCGTGTGGCTGGCACCATAACCACTGTGCTATAGGCACTGAGCCAATACTAAAATATTCTTAAGGCTTTGAAGCAGCACTTCTCAACCTGTGGGTCACGACCCCTTTATAACAATCAAAATATATCACAACATTAGAGAACCACTGCAAGTTTGAAGGGTGATCCATTAAGGAATGCCTCATTTGTAACTCAAGGTTTCTATCTGTCTCATGGCTTTTACTATGATTTCAGCCATTCTGTGAAATAAGAGATAATAAGCCATATGGACTTAGGGCTACAGTTCGGTCATACGTTCCAAAACCAAAAGGATATTGTAGGATAGATACAGTCATTTCAAAAAGTAAAATTCTAGGAATTCAAAAATTCATCTTCCCTTTTCTCTTAAAGGATGTTTACTTGGTAATTCAGATAACTTCTAAGGTTAAGTCAAAAAGTATACCTGCAAAACCTTGCGGATAATTGACTCTCAAAAACTCCGACTCATCTTTGAAACTGTGGCTTTGTTTTCACTGAAAAACTCTGAAATTCTCTAAAATCTATTGTTCCATTAGAGGAACACTCAAGAGAACATTCAAGCAATGTAAGAGAATTGAGCTTTCTACCAGTTTCTTGTCCATCCACATACCCGGTTTCAGCCTGCATACCTGAATTTCCCTGAACAAATTAGTACTATTCATGTTCTCTGTTGCATAAAGTTCAGTATGCTCCAACTTTTGGTTACATTAATACTAAGGTAGAATTTAAGAACTTGTATCCATCAAATTGCTATTTCAAAATCCTTTGGCTAAAAAATTTTTTGAAACCTTGATCTGAGAAAAGCAGCTTAATGAATATATTCAACAAATTTTCACCCCCAATATCACATTCTACCTCAGCTTCTTCCAAATATTCCATATACTATTTAAGGAATGAGGGGATAAGAACAAAGACAGTTTCAAACTTAATCACTTTCTCAATCCATGCCATTAACCTGGCTTGCAAAGTTTGCTGTGAAAATTCTGTTAATACTGAGACAGTAGAAGATGTGCACAAAAATAATTGTTCTCTACTTAAATAAATGATTAAAATATTTTTCTTTTCATTGCAGATGCTTTCTATCTTTGGCAAATGAACTCATTTTTTATTGCTTCTAAGGTGATAATAACTTTCCCTGTTTTGACTTTGGTAGTAATTACTATGTTTAAAGTTACACTCATAAAAGTTACAGAGCATTATCACTTATGTGCCTATCTTAAAAAATAAATAAATAAATAAGGGAAAGAGGGCAGAGGAAGATGGCCAAATAGAAACTTCCAGTGATTGTCCCTCCACACTAACATCAAATTCAACAACAATCCACGCAAGTAAACACTTTCAGAAGAATCGAAAATAGGGTGTGCCATCATACTATCTGCTTTTAACATTATACTACATATCAAGGAAAAAGGCACTGGAGAGAGCAAAAAAGACAGTCTTTCATTCCCTATGCCACCCTGCCCCCAACCCCAGCAGTCCCACACCAGCTCACTGAATGGAGAGAGAATCCATGTACCCAGGGGAGGGAGAGTAAAGTGATTCTGGGACTTTGCACTGAAATGCAGGGCCGTCTTGTTACACAGGAACACAGGACAGAACAAACTTCTGCCAGTGCCCATGGAGGGAGCATTTAGACAAGCTTGGCCACCCTAAACCAGAGTTCTCACTAGCCTATCCGCTAACCAAAAGCATGCCAGAGCCTAGACTAAATTTTAAAAGCAGGGAGGGCACAAAGACTGCAGTCCTTGGGCAATTCCCGTAGTAAAGCTGGCTCAGAGACAGTTGACTTGAGCTGCATGTGATTCAGTAAGACACCAATGGTGGTGACCAAGCCAATGCCTGTATAACCCTTCCGCCAACTACAGGCAGTGTAGCTCAGAGAATCTTCTTCCACCAGGAGAAAGGAAAGGAAAAACTTTAGAAAACTTTGTTTTGCAACTTGATACCAGCTCAGCCAGAGTAAAACAAAGTACCAAGCTTACTACTCAACCACCTGATTTCAGGCCTTAGTTCCCGGAAGTCATTTCTGGAACCATTCTGTTTGAGAACTTTTTTGGGGGGGGGGAGGCTGGATTTGAACCCGCCACCTCTGGCATAAGGGGCTGGCGCCCTACTCCCTTGAGCCACAGGTGCCACTCTCTGGAGCCATTCTGGACCAGAAGGAAACATTTTGTTACAAAAAGAAGAACCCAGTCCTGGCAGGATTCACCACCTGCGGACTAAAGAGCCCTTGGGCTTTATTATAATTATTTTATAATAATTTAATTATAAAATTAAAAAATATTTTATAATTAATTATAAATAATTAATACTTTATAATTGTTGGGGGTATCCAGAAAACAGTCCCCACAGGCTTTAGGTGAAGCTGGGCTGGCTTCAGGTATGAACAGGCAGCGGTTGCTCAGATCACTCATGTCCCAATTCCAGCAGCCCAGTACCTAAAGTGAGGCAAGAAAGTGAGATACTTTGCCTGGTAATACAGAAAATTCTCCATATCTTACTCAAGTCCTTCAAGGCAGTAGCACTAGAACTCTACAAGTTATTCCTGGGCTTGGGACATTCCCTAGTGCTGAAATAGCTGCAGTCACCAAAGCTTTGGATCATAACAGTCAATCCTCTTTGAATACCAGGAAAGTCTTCTCAAGAAAGATGGGTTCAAATAAGCCCAGAGTCCAGAGATTTAAATAAACCCTTAACCCTTTAATGACCAGACATCAGCAAACATTTGCAAGCATCAAAAACACCCACTAAAACATGATTTCACCAAAAAAACTAAATAAAGTACCAGTAACCAATCCTGTACTGATGGAGAATGTGACCTTTCAGATAAAGAATTCATAATAGCTATCTTTGTCTCTAAAATTTTAAATAGTGAATTTAAAAAAAAAAAAGAAACATCATAACTGCCCTTATGAATTTCAATGAACTTCAAGAAAACACAGAGAAAGAATTTGGAAGCCTATCAGAAAGATTTAACAAGGAGATTGAAATAATAAAAAACCAGAAATTTTGAAAAAAATAAAAATTCAGTTGACAAACTGACAAAGCATCAGAGTCCCTCAGCAGAATTGGCTAAGGAGAAGAAAGAATCAGTGAACTTGAAGACAGGCTATTTGAAAATACACAGTCAGATGAGAAAAAAGAATAAAAAAGAAGGAAGTACGCCTACAATATCTAGAAAATAGCCTCAAAAGGTCGAATCTGAGAGTTATTGGCCTTAAAAGAGGAAGTAAAGAGATTAGGGTAGAAAATTTATTCAACAAAATAATGAAAGAGAATATTCCAAATCTAGAGAAAGATCTTATTATCCAGGTACAAGAAGTTCATAGAACACCCCACAGATTTGACCCCAAAAAGACTATGACATATAATAATCAAGCCCCTAAAGGTCACAGATAAAGAAAAGATCCTAAAGAAAGCAAGAAACAAAGAAATAATAAAAAAAACAAAAAAAGTACAGGAAAGAGCTCCAATACATCTGGCAGCAGAATTCTCAGGGGAAACTTTTCTGGCCAAGACAGAGTAGTACAACATATTCCAAGTGCAAAAGGAAAAAAACCTTAACCCTAAAATCTTAACCCTAAAACATTCTGCAAAAATATTCTTTAAACACGAAGGAGAAATAGACACTTGTCCAGATGAACAAAAGCTGAAGTAGTTCACTAACACCAAACCTTTCCTACAAGAAATGCTAAAAGGTATTCGTTGGTCTGAAATAAAAGGACTTTACTGAATAAGAAATTGTCTGAACTTGTACAACCATCTGGTAAAGTAAAGGCACAAATACAGAATATTCTATTGCTGGAACTGCAGTGCACAAACCCCACTTATATCATGAGCAGGAAGATTAAAAGACAAACATCAAAATAATTACAACTTTTTGAAAGATAGTAAAAAAAAGATAAGGATGGAAACAAAAAAAAATTAAAAATCGGGGGATAGAATTAAAGAGTTCAATTTGTATTGATTTTCTCCTTACTTGTTTGTTTATAAACATTGGTTATACAATGTTTTTTGCAAGCCTCACAGTAACCTTAGATCAAAAAACTTACAACAGATACACAAAAAATAAAAAGTAAGAAATTAAAACACACTACTAGAGAAAACCACTTCTAAAAGTGGAAAATAGGAAGAAAAGAAGAAAGAAAGATAAGACTATAAGACAACCAGAAATCAAATAATAACATGGCAGTAGTGATTCCTTATCTATTAATAATAATAATAAATGTGAATGGACTAAATTCTCTAATCAAAAGGCATAGAGCAGCTGAATGGGTTTAAAAAAACAAAGACTGAATAAAATGTCTGCAAGAACACAATTCACACCTATAAAAAATACATATAGACTGAATAAGTAATAAAGGGATGGAAAAAGATTCCATGCAAATGAGAACCACACAAAAAGAATAAGAATAGCTATACTTCCATAAAGTAAGATAGATTTCAAGACAAAAAAGAGACAAAGAAGGTCATTATGAAATGATAGGTCAATTAAGCAAAAGAATATAACAATTCTAAATATATATGTCCCCTGCACTGGAGCACCCACATATATACCACATATAAAGCAAATATTATCAGAGTCAAAGAGAGAGAGAGACTCCAATACCGTAATTATTAGAGAACTCAACATTACACTTTCACCATTGGACAGATCATCCAGATGGGAAATCAACAGATATTGGATATAATTTGCATAACAGATTAAATGGATGTAATAAATATTTACAGAACATTTCAACCCAATTGGTACAGAATAAACCTTCTTCTCTTTAGCTTGTAGATCATTCTCAAGGGTAAACCATATATTAGGCCATGAAACAAGCCTTAAAAAATTAAAAAAGGTTGAATTAATACCAAACATTTTCTTTGACCACAATGGAATAAAACTGGAAATCAAAAAAAGAGTACATTGTAAACTATACAAACACATGGAAATTAAACAATATATTCCTAAGTTACCAATGGGTCAATTAAGAGATTAAGAAGGAAATTTTTAAATGTCTTATAATATATGAAAATGAAAATACAACATATCAAAATTTATGAAATAGAGCAAAAGCAGTAATAAGAGAAAAGTTTAGGGCAGCACCTGTGGCTCATCAAATAGGGCATCGGCCCCATATACCAAAGGTGGCGGGTTCAAACCTGGCCTCAGACAAACTGCAAAAACAGAAAAATAGCCAGGCATTGTGGTGGGTGCTTGTAGTCCCAGCTACTTGGGAGGCTGAGGCAACAGAATTGCCTAAGCCCAGGAATTGAAGGTTGCTGTGAGCTGTGTGACACCATGGCATTCCATGGAGGGTGATAAAGTGAGACTCTGTCTCTACAAAAAAATGAAGAAAAAGAGAGAGAGAGAGAGAGAAAAGTTTACAGCAATAAGTTCATAAATCAAAAAAAGCATAAAAGCATCAAATAAACAATCTAATGATTCATCTCAAAAAACTAGAAAAACAAGAGCAAAACAATCCCAAAATAAGTAGAAAAGAAATTACAAAGAGTAGGGCATAAATAAATGAAATTGAAAAAAAAAATTTTTATGAAATGAAAGGTTTTTTTAAGATTTAAAAAAATGGCACACCTTTAACTACAGAAACTAAGAAAAAAGAGAGAAGTCTCAGATAAATAAAATAAGAGATGGAGAAGAAAATATTAAAACTGATACTGCAGAAATCCAGAGGTTCTTTAGAGACTACTATAGGCAACTATATGCCAATAAATTGGAAAACCTAGAAGTGGATAAATTCCTAGACACATTCAACCTGCCAGGACTGAACCAGGAAGAAATCTAAAATGTAAATAAACCGATTAACAAGTAATGAGATAGAAGCAGTAATATAAAGTCTCCCATCAAAGAAAAGCTCAAGTTCCAATGGCTTTACTGCTGAATTCTATTAAGAATTCACAAAAGAATTAATTAAAACCCTACTTAAACTATTCCAAAAAAATTGAGCAGGAAGGAGTATTCCCAAACTCACTCTACAAGGCCTGTATCATCCTGATGCAAAAAAAAAGAAGACACAACCAAGAAAGAAAACTGTAGGCCAGTATCTCTGGTAAACACAGATGCAAATATTCTCAACAAAATATTTGCAATGGAATTCAACACATTAAAAAGATTCTTCTTCATGATCAAGTGGGATTCATCCTAGGGATGCAAGGATGGTTCAACATATGCAAATCAATCAATGTGATATTTCATATCAATAGAACTAAGGATAAAAACCATATTAGTCATTTCAATTAATGCTAGAAAAGTACTCAATAAAATTCAACATACCTTTATGATAAAAAAGAAACTGAGTATAGAAGCAAAACTTAACTCAGAATGATAGATGCCTTATATAACAGATCCACAGGCAGTATTATAATGAATGGGGAAAAACAGAAAGCCTTTTCTCTAAGAACTGAAACAAGACAAGGATGCCCACTTTCCCCACTCTTATCCAACATGGTACTGGAAGTTCTAGCTGAGAAGTCAGACAAGAGATAGAAATAAAGGGCATACAAGTTGGAAAGGAAGAAGTCAAATTATCCCTGTTCACAGATGATACATGTAAGATCTTATATCTAAAGAAACTTAAAGACTCTGCAAAAAAATTGTTAGAACTGATAAATTCAGTAAAGTTGCAGGATACAAAAAGCATTTCTAGATTGCATTCCCATCAGCAGTGTAGAAGTGTTCTCTTTTCTCCACATCCACACCAACATCTCTGGTTTGGGGATTTTGTGATGTGGACTAATCTTACTGGAGTTATATGATATCTCAAACTAGTTTTGCTTTGCATTTCTCTGATGATTAAAGATGATAAGCATTTTTTCATATGTCTGTAGGCCATGCACCTGTCTTCTTCAGAGAAGTTTCTCTTCAAGT
>CAUYON010077894.1:0-61269 GCA_963573935.1 Arctocebus calabarensis | reverse complement strand
GGGGCTGGGTTTGAACCCACCACCTCCGGCATATGGGGCCGGTGTCCTACTCCTTTGAGCCGCAGGCACTGCTCCTTTATGCTTTCTTTACCTAAGCATCATCCTTCAACACTTTACTTTCTTTTTGCCTGGTTTACATTTTATGTAATTGAAAATCTATAGAAAGTATTATTTGCTGTCCAATTTTGTTCCATTCAGCCTTATATTTGTGAGCTGTATCCTCTTGTTGCATGTAGCCCTAGGTCGTTCATTTTTACTTCTGTGTAGACCCTGTTGTATGGCTGTATCATTGATCACCACTTACAGATGTTTGGGCAGGTTCTTACGTAGGATTATTGCAAATATTGCTGCTAGGAGTTTTTTTAGTATGTGCTTTTTGGTGCATATATGCACATGTGTTGTGCATATAAACACATGTGTATGCATGTGTTTATACCTAAGCACGCAATTGCTGGGCAAAGAGCATGTTTCTCGTTTAGAGTACATAATATCTAATTGCATAGCATTTCATACTCCTAGCAACAGCATAAGAGGCTTCTCTGCTCTTGTCCTATCAGCCAGGGTAATCTTAGACACTCGGGTGGGTATGTGAGCAGGTCTTGCCGTGGCATTAATTTGCAGTTCCCCGTTGGTTCCTGAAGTTGCCTTCGTTTGGTGAAAAGCCATTTGGATCCTCTTTTGTGAAGTGGGTATTCCAGTCGCTATATCACTTTTCCATTAGGTTCCCTGTATTTTCCTTACATATTCTGGATAAACACAAAACAAACAAACCAAAAACCTGCTAGTGACGTATGTAGCAAATATCTTTTCTCACTCTGTGGCTTCTCTATTTATTTTTGAGATTTTAACATGTATATCTGTGATTATATAAACTTCTTATAAAGTTTCTTTATGTTTAACTGGCTCTTGGATTTATTTTTAAATTTTACTCTTAATTTATGTTATTATATTTTTAATTCCATTAAGCTTTTTTCCTAAAAATAAAAAAAAACAACTATTGAAGCTTCACATTATTTAACTTAGCCTCCTCCAATATTGACAGCATTCAAGGCTATATACACTCTCCTCCGAAAACAGCTTTGGATACTGACCTTATATTCTGACACTTAAGGGAGATATAGTTATCTGAAATGTACTTGTTCTCATTCTGTTTCCATCTGGGGAGCATGCTCTACTAGGAAGGTACATGGGTCATTATAAAAGTTTTTATAATAGAAAAATATAAAATCTGAGTGGACGAAAGCAAATGAAGCCCTGACAGCAACACTGAAAAACAGAAAACTATAAAATAGAAAAACATAAAATCTGAGTGGACGAAAGCAAATGAAGCCCTGACAGCAACACCGATAAACTGATCAAGGTGAAACTTGCATGTGTGAATCAGAAAGGAAGCTGTTGACAGTGTTTCTTCAAAGTGAAATAATGGACCATAACACAGTTTGTCTCAAAACTTTTGTAGTGACCTACACATACACCTAAACCTCCTACAGGATCTTATCCAACTATATAAGCAATTCCTGACAGTCTAATCTCTTCCTTGACCCATGGTCCCATCCCAGGGCCCTTTATTTTATTTTTACTTTTTCTCTGGCACTTTGTTTTAGATATGATCTAATAGGCAGCAAATTGTTGATCTTGATTTTTTTTTCACTTTATTAGAGTGTTTTAAGGAGATTTGAACACATTTTAACCTGTATGTTTGATCATCTGTCCTTCTTACCATCTTGGGATTTTTTGCTGATTCCTGTTCATTGTATTTCCTTGGTATTATATTTCTTACTCCAGGCCCAGTTCCACAGCCCTTTTGTTCTAAGGCAGATCCCTTGGTCTGACAAGTGGAGTCCAGTGCTGGTCGACCACTAACTCTGCAGTTCCTTAGATGATAGTGCTGGCTGAAGTCCTAAGAATAGCAGAGATGCCCACACTCAGAATATGTGTCCTTTCCTGCCAAAATGAATGATTCTCCCTTTCGGGTGAAAATGATGCAACACCTTCACCCTCATTCCAAGATGCTGGCTAGTGTTAAGTGATGGTGCCGTGTCAGGGACTCTGTGTTCATTTACGTCTTAGCTTGTTTTGTGTTGTTATAACAATACCTGAGGCTGGGTAATTTATAAAGAAAATATATTACGTCTCATAGTTCTGAAGTCCAAGGTCAGTTGAGGGGCCCATATCTAGTGAGGGCCTTATTTATTGACACATAATTATATATATTTATGGGGTGGAGTGTAATATATACGTAGCGTAGAAATTAAATCAAGGTATTTAGCATATTTATTACCTTCGACATTTATCATTTCTTTGTGGTGAGAGCATTCAAAATCCTTTTTTAGTGTGTATTTGTCTACTGGTTTCATATTAGTATTAAGTACATAAAGTATTTGCTTTTCCATTCTTGTGATACTTCACTAAGGAGAAACTACCAGGCGAACAAATGCACGCCCACACAAGAGAAAAACACAATTAAATGTGGGGGGGGGGGGCGAGAAGAAGGGGGAGGGGGTGGAGGGAGGGTATTGGTGTGCTCTCACCTAACAGGCACCATGCGAGGGTATATGGCACACCTCCCAGGGGAGGGCCACGACTAAAGTCCACAACTTGGACTTTATCTAATACATGCAAACAATGTAACATAATTGTTTGTGCTTTAACATTAATCTGAAAAAAAATTCTCTTTTAATCATTGTGAAATATACACTATAATATTGCTAAGCCTAATCACCCTACTTACTGTTCAGTAGAACACCAGAGCTTTCCCCTCTGGGCTGCGACTTTGTACCCATTGACCAATTTTTCCGTTTCCCCCTCCTTTCTTTCCTCCCCACCCCCTGGCAACCACTGTTCCGCTCTCCAAGGCCAGGGCCTTCTGGCTGCCTCAGCCCGTGGTGGACGGCAGAAGGGTCTTGAGAACTCCAGAGAACAAGGGAGAACAGAAGTTGCTTTGATAACAAGCTCACTCTTGAGAAAGTTCACCTCCTCCCTTACCGGGATAGACCCAGTAGCCCCTTCTTAGCAATGCCCCCAGCACTGCTGCACGGGGGGTTAAATTTCCAACATGAACCCTAGGGACGTGTTCAAACCACTGCCATGACTTTGCTGCCAGGTGGGCTCTGGAGGAAGGAAACCGGAGCTGGCTGCCCGCATGCGTGCTGGCTGTCAGGGAGCAGGTCTGGGGGGCAGGGAAGGGACAGAGGGAGTTGTCAGCCCCACGCCCTGCAGTCCCTGCCAGGGCCTCAGCCGACTCCCCCACTGCCTGATGCTGGGATGATCTTTCAGAATTGTCCCAAGTTGGGGCTGGGCCTGTTTCGGTCAGTCGCTGGTTGAGGACCGCCTCAGGAAAGAGGTGTGATCTTGGAGGAGGAGTTTTCTTTAGCCAAGGCAGTCCTCCTAGAACTGGTTGCAGAGGAGTTCTGGTAGAGCATTCTAGCACCTGGAGGGGGCAGGCAAAGGGGGGGATTTTTTATTTGTGAAGGAGGATCTGGGTAAAGTCACAGCACCCACCGGAGCAGCCTATGCCCTTGTCCCTGGACAAAGCATCGTTTAACTCACACAATCCTGTGAGGCGGGTACCTTCAGTTTACAGATGGGAAAATGAGGCAGCAACAGATCAAAGAACTTAGCCTTTGGCACAGAGCGGCAGAACGGGTAGTCAGACCTAGGCAGTCTGATTTTATTCCACTGCCCCTTTTGACTGGGAATGTATAAATCCTGCTCTCAATTTTCCCAGCAGTTACTTTCAAATATTTAAAAAATTCCTTGAACCTGTTATGTCTCACATGGCTGTATGGTGTGTCTCTGAGTTGCTGTCACACATGGATGGCCAGCTGACAGGTATAGGAGTCCTGGGTGGCAGCCTTTCCCCTTTAAGCTCCTGCTTGGATGTCCTGCTGCCTTGCGAGGTTTAGCGCACTGTCTCAGGGCTGGCCTGCTGGGTGTTTCATCTTGCCTTGTACACGACCTCTTTGTTTTTGTTTGTGTGCTTGTAGGAGTCTGTCTGCATCCTGGAATTCGAAAACTGCGGTCACATTACTTCAAGATGTTTATTTTCAGCCAGGGTTGGTCACTCATGCCTGTAATATCTGCACTTTGGGAGGCTGAGATGGAAGGATTGCTTGAGGCTAGGAGTTGGAGGTTAGCCTGAGCAACATTTCTACAAATGAAAGGAGACCCCATTTCTACAAATGAAAAAAAAAATTAGCTGGATGTGGTGGCATATGCCTGTAGCCCCAGCTACCAGAGAGGGTTGAGGCAGGAGGATTGCTGGAGCCCGGGAGTTTGAGTTGCCGTGAACTGTGATCACACTGCCCCACTCCAGCCTGGGCAACCGAGTGAGACCTTGTCTCTTAACAACAAGAAAAAATTAATGATTTTTTTTTTCCTATCTGTTCTTCTCTTGGGGAAATCACTGTTTATCTTCTTCATCCTTTCGTTCATTCATCTGTGGGAGGATGTGGTGCTCAGTCCCCCTGGACACCTCCTTGCTGGAGATGGACACACAGAGATGGGGGTGGCAGCACCCGGGAGCAGGGGGCAGATGAGACAGCCTAGTGCAGGTTGATGTGGAGGTGTGGGGTCGGCGGAGCAGGTGGTGAGGCAGAGAAGCAGGCCTCCGTGTAGGAGAACTGGTTTGGAGCTCAAAGGCTGGGTGGGGGTTTCTCTAGTGACAGATTGAAGTTCCAGCATCGACTCCCTGTCCCTCTGTGAGGCTGGGCAGACACGTAACTCAGACACATTTTAGATGCTTTTCCTGTGTCCACTCATTTAATCCTTAATTTCAGAGGAGAGACTGAGGCACAGAAAGGTCATATGGCTTGCCTGAAGTTCCAGAGCAGGAAGGGGGAGCAGCACGGGTGGGTTCCCTGCTCAGCGATGCTCAGAGGCCGGCCCCACCTGCACTGGGACATCAAGGAGAGTGTCCTGTCTAAGGATCCTCTGCCATCAGGAAGCCCTCCTGCCCCCTACCCGGAACTCCTCCTACAAGGCCAGTGTCCCCTGTGTGCACCAGTGCCAGGCCCTGCCTTGGGGACTCTGGCTATAGAGACAGTTCCTGTGTCTCCAGTTGCTTAGACCTAGTTGAAGGCACGTGATACCAGGCTCAGTGCAGGTGCACGGGGTATATGAATGCAGGGACCCAGGCCTCTCAGTGCTGAGGGGAAGGTCCAGCCGGTAACTACCGCAGCTTCTCCTCACTCTTCTGGTGGTATCCTGAAGCTCCCTGTGACCTCTGCTGACCAATTGAGCCCTCCACCCTGCCCCAGCTTTCCGCAGTGTGCAGTGCCTCCACTGCCCTGGCCCTGTCACCATGACGATCCTGCTCCCTGCTCATAAACACGGCCGCACACAAAAACCTCGTGCTTCCCGGCCCTGCAGTCTGTGCTGCCCAGGCAGCGGCTGGAGACATTCCTCCACGACTTGGCCCCCTCCTTCTTCCTCACCTCGGATTCCAGTGGTGGGGGTGTGTGAACACCTGGTTTCCAAAGCAAAGCTGCCAGGTCCATGGGGAAAGAAGGCAAGGGGTAGCCTGGGAATGTGATGTTTTCAACTGTGGGTCCTTGGAAGCAGGGGGCTGGAGTTTTTCTATTCTGAATGATGATGCTGAGAGCCTGGAGCCGGGTCTGATAATGGAGAGACCCTGTCTCATTTCCTCTGTCCAGCGGGTCTCTGAGGCAGGTACCTGCTTGCCTTAGCTCACCTGTACTGATAGGAACACTGGGGTCCACAGAAGGTCAATAATTTACCCAAAGGAACAGAGCTGAGGAGTGGCAGAGCCATTTCTTACGTGGCTCTTGCGTAGTACAACCTGAGTGGTATGTCCCGGCCACCCGCCTGTCCCCTTCCCAGTTCACGAGCAGCCCAGAGCTCAAGTCTGCACTGACTCTCTTGAAACTAAAGGCATCGCTCTCTCCTGGTGCCTAGCTCCTGTTTTCATACCTCAAAGGTCTGACTCCTTAATGAGTTGGTTCAAAACCCTGTTAAATTTTATGGTCTGCAAATCATTTCTCCGTGAAGGTGCTGAGGGTACGGTCCTGCGTGGCCGCCATTGAACATGGTTGCACAGGCGGTCTGCCTGGTCAGTGCAGTGGACAGACCCCTTGTGGAGGGAGCACCCCCCACTGTGGACTCCAGGTTCCTGGGGAGATGGGTTTGGTCACCAAGCCCATCAGGTATCCGCCTACATGTTCAGGAGGTTCTTCCCCACTCTGCCATAGGCTCAGCCTGGCCTCAGATAAAGCCTGCCCAGCCTCTCTGATCTGATCCCCCACTGTACAGGATTGTGGGTGGGGGACAGGCTAAGGTGAAGGAAGGGTCTCTTTGGGTGTGTCTGGGCCTCTGGGCTTTTCTTCAGGGGTTTGGAGCTCATGGATATTGGGGATATTCAGCTGTCTGCATCCACCGTCAGTTATCAGCACCACAAAGCCAGCCTTGTTTTGTCTACTTATTCTCCTAAACACCTAGAACAGTGCCTGGAACACAGACAGTGCTTCGTGAGTGTGTGTTGAATGAGTGTGTGCTAGTTTGTAGGCAACAGTAGCCTGCTGAAGGAATTTTCTGTCTGTAGAAAGTCCTGTCCTCTGCCTTCCTGTATGATGGACCTAGCTCTGCTAACATTTGGGGGTCCGATTGCTTGAGAGGCCTAGAACCCTCTGTAGTGCTTCTTTGGGAGAGGCTGTCACTTCCTAATGGAAATTTGTGTCATTAATGACTCTAGTGAGTGTATGGCTGTGCCAGGACAGCTGTCAGTAAGTCTCAGCGATGGAGATTCTGCACCTGCCAGTCTGGGCCAGTGTTGGTGGCTGTCTTACACAGAGAATGAGCTTTGCTGTTACAGCAATCTGGGCTTGAATGTTAACACTACCACTACTTAGTTGTGCAGCCTTTAGCAAGGGACTGAACCTCACTGAGGCTCAGTTTCCACATTTGTAAAATTATGGTCAACAGACTGAGCCTGTAGGGGCACTGGGTGGGTCAGCACATGTGTGTAGCACCCCAGTGCACAGTGGCACTCGATAATTACCTCCAGGGTGGTACGTTTCTCAGTATCCCCGACTACCCATCTTGTCTTTGCTCCATTCTCTTTTCTTTATGTTGCAAGCCTCTATCCAGAGGCTTGGCACTATGCTTTGGCCATCGGTCACGATGAGCTGGGACTCTCTCCGGGTTGGGAGATCTGCAGAGCTGAGCCTTCCATATCTCTGTGTGCACAGCAGCTGCCTGCGTGCAGGATGGGGGCTCAGTCCATACTAATTACGTGGTGATGGTCCCTCCCTGGGCATTGTCTCCTGTTCAGCAGAGAACTGACTCCCTGGGAAATAACAAGAAGTCTTGGCTGGGCAGGGTGGCTCACGGCTGTTATTCTCACACTCTGGGAGGCCTGAACGTAGGGCTCAATTGCGGGAGCTCAGCAGTTCAAAACCAGCCTAAGCAAGATCGAGACTCTGTCTCTACTAAAAATAGAAAAACTGATGCAAGACAGTAGCTTAAGCCCCAGAGCTAAAGGTTGCTGTGAGCCATGGTGCCACTGCACTCTACTTAGGGTACCAGAGTGAGACTGTTCTCAAAAACAAACAAACACTCTAGGAGTCTGAAGTCTGGTGAACATGACCCAAGTTCCCTCCGTCAGCCATGGGCATGGTGTGTGGAGCCTGGGGTGGGGAGACCAGGAGGGAGGTCCAGGATGTGCGTGCAGGCGGGAGCTCAGCCTCACCCTTTCTCAAAGTAGACGAGACAGCCTTCTTAGTCTCAAGGGGCTGTTTTGCATGAGTACTGGCACCTTCTTCATCTAGTTTCTGATGCAGAGCTTGATGCACCAAATTGGGAAAATCTTTGAAATGTTTTTGCAGGTGACTATGTCTACAAGGTAGCACGGAAATGCCTGCATTGTTCTCCTGTGCAAGTAGTGTGGTCGGAGGGAGCTGCTGGCTCTGAGGTCACCCTACAGGAGCCTCACACCAGCCTGCGCTCAAAACCCACCTCTTCTGATGCTCAACGGTGCACTTGGTGCAGACAGTTTTTCTTCTCTCTCCTTCAATTCTCATCTGTGAAAATGAGGCTCAGAATTCCTTAACCTCTTGAATGAGGATGAGGAAGTGGGCTGAGTTTCTCTCCTGCTCAGGCCAGTGCTTGCCACACGGTAGGTATTCAATGAACACCATTTTTTACTTTGTTTCTTCTTTCATTGAGTAAAGCATATGACTATATGTCTATACATTGTCTTAATTACTATTATTATCACCAGTAATAATACAACACCAGGATTTGTTGGCTTTTATATAATCATAGTTAGGCCAAGCCAAAGGATTTTTTTTTTTTTTTTAAAGATGCCAAGATTTCCTCAGGAGCTCCTAGAAAGGAAATAAGGGCTGTATAATGTAGCCCCAGTGGTAATAGCAACTAGCAAATACTTAATTTGGTGAGATATGTTCCATGTCTTTGTCTCTTGAACAATTAACTGGAGGAATAAATAGCTGTCTGCCCTCAGAAAGGGAACATAATATGCAATTAAAATTAAGGACTTTCTATTTGAAGGGACCTGTAACATGAAATTATAGGAAGAGGCAATTGGGGAATATTACTGATTTGCATATTCAGGCACCAGGGTAATTAGAGCATTCCAAACATGGAGAGGCAGCTGGGGAGGGTTGGGGAGGGAGGAGAGAGCGGGCTCACCTCTGTGGATGGGGCCCTCAGTGGGAGGGGGCTGTGCAGCCGTTCTCCTCCAGGAGGAGGAATCTTGAGGGTTGTAATTATGGAGAAGCAACTTAGACTCTGAACTGAACGACCTGAGTCACATCCTGGCCCCTCCATTTAGTTGCTATGCTATTTGTCCTTTCCAAGCTTTGGCTTCTTTCTGTAGAAAAAAAAAAGTAGAGCTTCTCGTTTTGACTATGAAGATTTGTGGTGAGGATTAAAAAGGAGACAGTCTATGTAAGGTGCTTCATAAAGTACTTGCGAGTAGTAAGTCTTCCATAGACATCTGTTCACCAACGTATAGAGAAGGTGAGAAGCAAATACACAGACCAGGTTACAAGTAAGACCTGTATGGCAAGGGAGCTTTTGGCTGCAAGTAACCAACAGCCCAACCGAATGCGGAGACCCCAAATAAAGGGGCCTCATCCATGAGGGGCATTTATTATCCTGCAGGGCAAGAAGTGCTGGCTTGGTTAGGTCAACTGCTTGAGGACTTTATGGCTTCCGTTGACTTCTCAGTGATTCCCCTAAAGTCAGCTGTAAGTTGCAGTTGTGGTTGAAACATGGCTGCTGCTGTCCCAAATATCACATCTCTGTGGAGTTAAGTGTAGAAATAGGAAAAAGAGTGTAACCTTCTGTAAACCTAGAAAATGTTTTACCCACATTCATCCTGTTCCTTACTTTCTTATTGCCCAGAATTGGCTGCCTGCCTGTTTTTTCACTCACAAACCCCTCATTGGCCAGGAGAACGGGGTGCCTGTGACTTATGCTAGCCTAATTAACATTCATATCCGAGGAATGTGAGTGAGCAGGCTGGATGGGAATGGTCTGGGACTGGGCAGTCAGCAGTTCAGCCTCCATGTAGAGTCTAGTGCTGTTATTTAAAACAATGCATGGTAAAGTGTCCTAGAAAGAATGAAACCAATATGATAATTACTGCAGCAATATGATTATTGACATAAGCATGGAGTATCATTTATATTTACTTTAATCCTTTTCTGTTGTCCAACTTTCAAAAAAAGTGTTTGTATTTTATAATATGTTTTTTCCATTTTTTAAAAATGTCACCTTTCAAAGTAAAGTAATCCATCCTTGTAAAACTTCTTCACAGTCTGTATGATGCATGGATAACTCTTATTTCCCACCAAGGGCCTTCTTTGCAGAGATGGCATTGGGACTCTGGGGTTCAGACAGTGGCAATGTTTACAGAGTTTCAAGCACTATTGACTGAGTGATTTCAATTAATCCTTGAGACAGTTGCCTAAGAAAGGCTTTTTTGTCCTTACTTTATACGTAGAGAAACTGAGTCCAAGGGAATAAAGTCATTGGCTCCATGCTGCCCCGACTCTAAGGCCCACCATATGTGAAGATTATTCAGCTAATATTTATTGAGCATCCACTATTTGCCTGTTGCTATACTCAGCTCAGGGGTAGACGAGAGTCATGAACAGAACAAACAAAATCTCCATTCTCACAGGTCTCGTAACCTCGGCCATAGGTAGAAATGAGCGAAACAGCAATGTCAGTATACTGAGAACGACTGGTGCCCTTGTGGGCAGGGAGGTCGGCCTGGGGACTCCCTGACCCTGCCTCACCCTGCCTCTTCCTCACCCCTCATGTCCTCTGGGTCTTCCACTTTTGTACCTTCACCCACGTGGTAATTGGGGTTCTCCAGAGAGACAGACCGAGAGGATCCATATAGGTAAACAGAAAGACATTTATTAGGAGGGGTTGGCCTATGTGCTGGTGGAGACAGAGAAGTCCCACTGCCTGCCATCTGTAAGCTGGAGACCCAGGGAAATGCAGGGGTGCAGTTTCAGTCCAGATCTGAAAGCCCGAGAACCAGGAGCCCCAATACCAGAGAGCAGAAGAAGATGGCCACCCCAGCCAAGGCAGAGAGAGCACATCATCCCTTTCTCTGCTCCTTTGCTCTGTTTGGGTCCTGAATGGATAGGATGGCGCCCAGTCACACTAACACTGTGGGTGATCTTCTTTACTCAGGCTACCGAATCACATGCTAATTCGTCTGGAAGCTGTCATAGACACCCAGAAATCTAGTTTTACCAGCGACCAGGGCATCCCTTAGCCTGGTCCACCTATCACATACAACTGACCATCACACTTTCTCTCTCTCTTCCTCCCTGCCCTGTCCTTTCACATACCCCTTTCAATTGTTCTGGATAGATGGCAGTGTCATAGTACAGGGGAAGAACATGGACAGGAAGTCTGCTTTTTGGGAATCTGGTCCCTATTCTGATTTAAGCCAGCGTCCCTTGCCTCTCTGGGCCTCAAATTCCTCTTTAGTGAAGAGAGGACACAGATCCTTGCTGTGACTTCCAGATAGGATGGCAGAGAAGACCAAACGCCCTAATGGATGTAAAAGCAATTGACTAAATGGCAAGAGACATTGCAAACTAAATGCAAATGTGAGCTACAATCTGCAGTGGTCAAAAACAAAGTATTGGGACCAACCTCGTGGGTGTCTGGATAGTCACATGTAAAACAGCAGTGTTTCTTTCTAGATCAAGTGGCTTGAGGCTGGCTGGCACCTTCTCTAGAGACTCTCTGAGTTCTCAACATTCAGGCTTCATTCCCTGAAATTCTTCCATTCCTTTCTCCCTGCTGAAAATCCCTCCCTGTTAGTTAATGGGACCATTGCTCCGTACACCTGGGGCTGGGTGGGTTATTGAAGGAACAGAGCCAGGGTTTTATGGAAGGGCTCAATTAAGTGCAGGATTGTGGATTGCCAGCATCATATTTGGAATAGAGTAATTATACTCATTATAATATAAACTGCTGCTGATTGTAAGATAGGCCATCAGTTTAACTATAACTTTTCAAGAAATGAAATATCAGAAACGTTAAAAGTACACATCAATTTAAGACCTTCTGATTTCAGAAACATAATAATGTAGGGAGAAATAAGCATGTCTCTCAGAATTGAAGAATTAGGGTAATAACTGTGGGGAATGGGAATTTGGACAGATGAATTTAAGTAGAGAGAAAATAGATTTGGCATGCTAGGCAGTTTGGTTAGATAAGAACACATCCTCATGGGTGTTTCATGAGGCTCAGACATGAGTTGGGTCCTGGGCTTCATTCTGACTCATAGGGGTGAATGACACACCCTTGCCCCTCAAGGAGCCCAACGCCAGTGAAAGAGACCCTTTCACAACCTGAGTAACTGACTCTAGGGTGTGAATGCTCGGGTGATGTGCACAGGGAGTGAATGCTCGGTGAGCACAGGTGAGCACTTACCTGGGCTGCCATGGAGGGGTGGCGGAGGCAGTTCCTAAGGAAGTGGTACCTGTGGTGAGTCTCCAGGGGTGAGAAGGAGTGGACCCAGAGAAGACATGGGGCTAGCATTAGAGAGAGGGCAACTCAACAAAGACACACAGGCAGGAGGTAAGGCTGTGCATTCTTGCTTCTTGCAGAGAAGCCTGGGAGAGGGAGGCAGGGTCGCAGGGAATAAGCAGAGACCCAACTGCTGGTGACCAGGTGCACGAAAGCACTTAAAGCAGCTGCAGCTTGATGTGGTCTGCACCCCACCCCCGCCATTCACCGGAGTCTCTGAGACCTTTTCAAGGGGTCTTGGAGGTCAAAACCATTTTCCTCCTATTTAATATCTTACTTGCTTTTTTGGAGGGTCTCATTCTTTCAGGGGTATAAGTGTGCTAGCCATTTAAGGACCATCTTCTTCATGTCATTTGCACAGTGGCCCTGCCTGTTAGGTGCTTTATTATTAGACCAATGATAGGAATAAATAAATGGAGACCCAGAGAGGTTAAGTGAGTTGCGCAGGCGTGGGTCTCTGTACTGTCCCTCTGTCCTTCCTCCTTATCTGTTTGGACTGCAGGTGGTTGACTGTTTGATGCTCACTTCTGATGTTGGAGGTCCTGAGTGATATGAATTCATTATTTTACTTGCATTAAGAAAGGCTCAGTGCCCGTGCGTAACTCAGTGGTTAGGGCGCCAGCCACATGCACCGGGGCTGGTGAGTTCGAATCCGGCCCTGGCCTGCTAAAATAAAAGAATAGCTGGGTATTGTGGTGGACACCTGTACTAAAATAAAAACAATAGCTGGGCATGGTGGTGGGTGCTTGTAGTCCCAGCTACTCAGGAGGCTGAGGCAAGAGAATCTCTTGAGCCCACGAGTTTGAGGTTGCTGTGAGCTATGACACTACAGCACTCTACTGAGGGTGACATAGTAAGACTCTGTCTCAAAAAAAAAAAAAAAAAAAGGCCTCCTTGGTAGAAGAGGTCTGCGTGGATGGGGCCGGGGAGCTCGGGGAGGTGGACATTTGTGAGCCTGTCTTTTGAAGTGAGAAGGGAGAACCTAGTGGTCTGCCTTGATGACAGATGCAGGACCCTGGCTGGACACTGTAGCCATGGCAACTTCCTGAGATTCTAGTTCTTTGGTCATGGCCCTGTGCTTTCTTTCATTCTCTCTTTCCTCCGCCTGCTTCTTCCTAACCATGCTAATGTTCACAGAGCACTTCCTCCCAGCAGCCAGCTTCTGCACTTTGCATGCCTTTCTGCCTCTGAAGCTCACAGCCAGCCCTGAGCTAAGGCTAAAGGGAGTGATGGGTGCTCCTAGGCCCACCTGGGTGGACTCTGCTCCATCTCAGAACAGTCCTGGGGGAGTAGGGTGTCCATTATACAGATGAGAAGCTTGAGGCTTGGAGAGGTGGAAGAAGTTGCCTGAGGACATTACCTAGTGAGTATCAGAGGTGGGACAGTGTCAGAGATAGGCAGCCTGATTCCAGAGCCCCCCAGAAGCTTCAGTCTTAGAGAAAAAGTCCTATGGACCTTCCTCGTTGAGTAAGCATGAAAGCAGACTCCACATTTTGGGATAGAACCTTCAAAAAATGGAATGGGGATGCTGGCAGCCCAGAGGGAGCACTTAAGGGGTAGGGATGTTGCCATTGTTGGACCACAGGCTGCAAAATTGAAGCAAGGAGACCCCACACTGGAGACGAGTGGGCTAGGGCGGGAGCCAGGACTGGGGACAGGTCTGGGGTTGGACACACCTGCGAGACTGGCTGCTCTTTCCTCTGGGGATTGACTGGGGCTTTGTTCCACCCTGTGTAAAAGGGCATCTTAAATGACTACCAATTCCCTCTGGAGTAGCTCTCAAAATCCAATGATAAGCCTAAGCTTAAGGAAGGTGCTCACCAAAGGACAGTGGCATAATGTGCTTGTCCTGCTCAGAGGGAGATGGAAAAAGCATGAGGCCTCCCTCCTCTGCTGATATTTGCACTGGAGTTAACTGGCAGCTCACATAGGAGCCACTGCTTGGGAGGATCAGCCTATTTTCTTAAGTCTTAAAGGAATAGAGCTTTCTTATTCGTGCAGGGCAGTATTGGATTTACCTGGTTGTTTTTAGTTTGACATGAAGACAAGTGCCAATTTCATGTCTGTGGAAGTATTTTTCTCTGCTTCTAAGAGAGTAAGATCTCGGAGAGCATCTAGTCTTTGACAATTCCTGCTCCTCCATGGGGACCAGGGTGCTGAAGGTAGACATAAATGACACCTATTTACCCATCAGTCATGTTCATCTCCTCCTTGATGACTCACCTTGGGTGTCTCCTCCTCCAAGAAGTCTTCCCTGGCTGCCCAGGCCAGTTTGATATCTCCTTCCTGTGTTCCACTGCCCTGCATGCTGGAATTCTTGTTCTCACCATTCCTTTTTGAAGCTGTTGGCTTCTATGTCTGCCTCCTGCTCTGGATTGCATGTTTCTCAAACCAGGGATGACTCAGTACTCAGTAAATATTGGTGGTATAAATTTGATAACCCCAGGAGGTAGACTATTAGTCCCATTTAGAGCAATGATAACATTTCTTCGAGAATAAGTAACTTACCCAAATTATCAAGCGTCCGCTTTGGGATTTCTGGCGGATCACATTGCAGATCCACACTGTGGCTAAAGACTCCAGAGGAACAAATAGACCCTGGAAGTGACAGGAGCCCAGTGACACAGCTGAGCAATGAAGGTGCATTAGGTGCCTACTAAGTGCCCCATGTCCTGCTGCAGGAGAAAAGAATCCTGAGTTTCCACCCTCAAGGAGAGTCAGACTGAAGGTGTGAAGTTGTGAGAAGAGTCCTGTCTGCAGTAGCCTTCCTGTGGCTGGCGGTCGCCAATGTCTGCCGCTGGGGGTGGTCACTGAGGGTGTCTGGGAGATGGGAACCTTCAGGGGATTTACCAAATGGGGAGGGCAGAGAAACCTAGAGCAGAGGTTTATGGGCTTGGAGGCTGGCACTCAGGCCCCTGCTGAGCAATTGCTGGCTCTTGGACAATTGACTTTAGCTTTCTGTGCCTCCGTTTCCTAATCTGAGAAAAGGAGACAGTGACTTTGACCTCCTTGAGGAATGTGAAGAGTAAGTGGGGTCAGGCTTGAGAAGCACTTTGCACGCTGCCTTTGGTTATTAACACAAAGATTACTTCCAGCAGTACCAGTAAGAAGGCTGTTCCCAGCAGTGTACTGTGCTCCCCGCAAGTGGGTGGTTCCCAGCCATGCCAACGGTGTAACTGAATCCCCCATTGCTCTGCAGCTGAACTTGGCTTGAACACCTGGCTCTCTTCCTCCCAATTGATTGAGGCCGTTTGAGGCCAGGGAGAAAACACAGAGTTCTAATGCACAAACAGAGAGCCTGGCAGAGGGAGCAGCCGGCCACTCATAAATAGCACCCCTCCCCTCACCCGCCAGCCAGGGATACTTGGGCCTCACTGCCCCAGGCAGGCAGCAGGAGGGCATTACAGACACCCTTGATTATATTTGTTCCTTCTATGTGGCCAGGTTTCTGCAAGGAGATTCATTGGCTCATTCATTCATTCATTCACTCATTCATTTAATAAGCATGTATTAAGCACCTGCTGTTGTTCAAACATTGTGCTGGGCACTAAGGAATCACAAACAAATTCATTCATTCATGTGTGTAGATGTTTATTAAGTGCCTACTGTATGTGGTTTGTCGTCCCTGCTGTCCTGGAGCTTGGCAAGCAGAGGGACATTGGAAAGCCACTGGAAACCGTGACAGGTAGAGGAGGCATTATCTTCACTTTTAGATGGTGCAGTATGATTATTTATGCAAACTTGGTGTTCAAGAATCTGAAGGTCAAAATACGAGCTAGTACGTAATTTTTAAATAAGTACCTACTGTGTGCCAAGCCATATGTTCTGTGTGCCAAGCCATATGTTCTAATTCTCTCAGAGTTCTGATTATCAAATATTTATCTAGGAAGGACAGAGATCCTGGGAGCTATGTCATTCCCAGTGGGGCACAGTGACACCTGAGTGTAATTCATTCTGAGAAGTGATCTGGGAGAAAGGTATTAGCAGAAAGTACAAAATGACCTCTCTGCACTAGGTCTACCAGAGGGACTGGTAAAACTCAGCAAGTTGTACCGCCTCCGACTCATCCTAGGAATGTTCCTATTGTCTGATTCTATCTTGAGATTTTGCTGGCAGGCACTAGAGGTTTAAGAAAAATATGTAGGGAAAACTTTTGTAGTTGAAAAAAAAAATCTATCTAGTAGCTTCATTTGTTATGCAGATTAGAGCCAGACTTCTATTAATCTTTCATGCTAGACTCTAAGATCTTCCAGGCAGGGGTTATATCATATTTTATCCTACTCTTGCCAGCAGGCTCAATATTGAGTGAATGAATGCCTTGATGAATGTGAATGACTTAATTTATCAGTCAGGTGCCTTGGTCCAGCTCTTTACACACCTGTGTGCTGCTAGGGTTTAAGCAAAGAACTTCTTCTCTGGGGTAAACAGAAGATCTTGTAATCTTGCTGAAGAAGAAAAAAATAACACTAATATAGAAAATTATTGTGATCAATAGGCAAAAGAAAGAAATTGTATGTAGCTGTCTCTGAGCAGGATTAGGGATCGAGATGTGTGATGTGGCCCCTGCCTGAGTGTTCTCTGCACACTCTGATATCTGTTTCTTTCTTCTTATGTTTGGGACTTAAGTGTAACACTTCCTTATTTTATCCTTCCAACCTCCTTGACTAATTCTTGCTCATTTTTTAAGATGTGCAGCTCAGACAGAAGAATAAAGAGTATTTCCAAAGTCTTTTTATAAAGCAATCATAGCAATAATGCCAAAATTCAATGAATACTATCCCGAAATAGAAAACTACATTCCAATCTCACTTATGAATACAAGGCAAACATTCTAAATAAAATATTAGCAAACAGAGTCCAGCAATACATTAAAAGAATATTTCATGATCAGATGGAATTTGTTCTGAAATGGAAACTTAGAAGATCTATAACTTTTCTTCATCTTAATTTAAGTTAATCTAAGGAGAGCAAGCATATGATCATCCTAACAGATATTTAAAAGACACTCAGCAAAATTCAACATATATTAATACTTTTTGAAATTTTTCTCGGTAAAATTAGAACTGATGCTTAGTTTTCTTTATTTTTTCTTTACTTGATAAAATATATTTACCTTAATTCAAAAGCCAGCCTCATGCTTAGTGAGAGAACAGTGGAAGTATTCAGATTGACCCAGGGTAAAAGGCGAGAGTATCCATTGGCAACATTGTTATTTAACATTGTACTAGCAATACTAGCCAACATGATTGTGCAAGAGAAAGGAACTGGAGGCATGAAAATTTGGAAAGGAGCTACATCATCATGAAGATGTTAATTCTGTTTATATTCATCTATATAATTCATCTCAATATAAACTTCATGGTACTTTCTAAAACTAGATAAGTAGATGCACAAATCAGATGCTCACTTTGTTCCAATTTCTGTTTTCATTCTTTTTTTTTTTTTGGTAGAGACAGAGTCTTACTTTATGGCTCTTGGTAGAGTGCCGTGGCATCACACAGCTCACAGCAACCTCCAACTCTTGGGCTTAAGCGATTCTCTTGCCTCAGCCTCCCATGCAGCTGGGACTACATGCGCCTGCCACAACGCCTGGCTATTTTTTTGTTTTGTAGTTCATCTGGGGCCGGGTTTGAACTCTGTATATGGGGCCAGCACCCTACTTGCTGAGCCACAGGCACTGCCCTCTGTTTTCATTCTTTACCAACATTCACTTGTTTAAGCAAACAACAAACTGTGAGCCCTGTAGCATTATTATCATCATGTCTGTTTTACAGCTGAGGAAACTAAGGCACCCTGAAGTGAGGAGTAATTGGTCCTCAGCTGCACACAGCTGCAAAATGGCAGAGCCAGCCTGAAAAACCAAAGTCTTCTTCCCCTCCAACTGTGGTGCTGCATTGGGAAATAGCTACAAGCAGATAGTGTAATGGGGAAACCACACATAGGCACTCATTGCCTTTTCTTATGAGTAAAATGTAGGGAAAATGCCTGAGATTGTTGAATTAAATTAATTCACTCATGTAATGCATCTAGCACCATGCCTAGTACAGAGTATTTGCCCAGTAAATGATAGCTCCTTTGCACCTAAGATGGATCCCAATGGAAAACAGGTTTAACATTTGCCCAGTATTTTGTTCATCATGATTTATTATGCTCTTACTGTGTGCCAGTCTTTGTACTTGGCTCTATGTATAAAAAGGAATACATTTTAAATAAATGAGTGAAGAAATGGAATATACAAACAACAAAAAATATACAAAAAAATCAGTATCAAGACTGTTTGAGCAACCCTCTTCACCTTTCTGTTGATATTCTGTGTCACGAGATAATGGTGGAGAGATTAGGAGACATCCACGTCCCAGCTGTATGATTTTGACCAACTTACCATTCCCAGCTTCTTTGTCTGTAAAAGGAGAAAGGTAGTAAAAGTACCTACTTCACAGTGCTGTTGATAGGGTTAAATGAAATAATCTACAGCAAAAAGTGATTAGGCAATCTATCAATGTTTGCTATTATATGATTGGTAGTAGTAATAGCATTGGCATGGACACATGCTAACCTATCTGTCTACGTATCCATCCATCCATTTACTGAACCCATTGGTTAAATACTGTATGTTAAGTACCTACTATGTTTTGGGACCATTAGAATAATAATGTCCTGAGCCAACAACAGTGATCCAAGCACACCTGAATGTTCTTGCCTCATGGGATTTATAGAAAAGAAGCAGTGACACGCCTCTAGCCTGGGCACTCACCAATTTACTTCCTGAAGTCTTTAAGATGAACTGCCCTTCCCTACCCCCGGGATGACAGAGAACTTTTTCAGAGTGAAGGGGCAGATTCAACAGAGATGGCTTAGGCAATTCAGTGTAGCTACATAATGTGGGATTATCAGCCCAGAGCAATGAGCTATCTGTTACACAGGTGTGTTGCCAATGCTTGGAGCCCTAGGTTGGGGTGGTCCCCTCTCCCTATCTCCTGCTGAAAGTAATTTACTTTTAAGTGCTTTGAAGTGTTGCCTTTCACAATGCTAACCACATTCTGTGTCCTAATCTGTATTCTACTGCCCTGAAATATTTTAATTCAATTTTTGCATTATGTCCGATGTGATGAATTAGAGCTAAAGAATCATTGACTAAGTGTCAAGAAAGATGGATTGAGGAGTTGAAACTAATGGCATTTGGGGACAATATTTTCCTGCAAATATCAGGATCACAAATGAAGAGGTAAATTATGTTGCTGCTCGCCAAGAGCAGTAGCACAAACTTCAATGATAAAACGTGGACATTTGTAAAAAGACAGATAATTGCATCTGAGTTTAGATTCTTTGAGAGATTGTAGTTTCAAGTACAGGGTCAACTAGGGATAAAGTATAACAGCCCAAGCCAAAATTCGCCAGTCCCTGGCACAAAGATGACACTCAGTAAGCATGAGAGGGAGGAAGAACGTAAGACAAGCAGAAGAGATGTGGGCTGCAGAGGTTCAGCTAGAGCTCAGTGTGGGAAAACATGAGTGAATGTGAGAGCATGTGGGAGCCACTGGGAAACCACTGGGCTAAGCTTGTAGGCCAAGAGAAGCCCCATCCAGGATGACTGGTGACAGCATGCAACAGAATCAGGTCACCGTGGGGCCTTTTAAAGTCTGGACCCGAGGAACATGGGCTGCCTGCATTGATGATGCCTCCTTGGGTCCATGTATGTGAACATGTATCTGTACCAAATCCACTTCCTTTGCCCCCATTTCTCCTTTCACTGGTAGCATTTTCCAAAGGGCATTCCAAAGGACATTAATAAATTATGGAACCAAGGGTTCAATGGCAAAACGTATTTGATCTTAACCAAAAGGCCAAGGAATGATTAAATGGCTGGATAACTTGGGAAACACCCATTGTCAGAGAGCTGTACTACATATTAGGTACTAATAAGGCGCTAAGAAATCCAGCACCACACTCTTTACCTGAAACCTCCCTGCCAGTGACCCACTTATGTGTTTTTGTGTTTTATCTACTGATGCTCTTCAGAACTATGGTTACCCTTTGAGAGATTTGAGCTACTAGTAGTTGGAGATGTTCCTTGCACCTTGTTAACTTTCTGTAGGTGGTGTTTTGCGTTAATGTCTTGTTTCTGAATCTGGCTTCTCAGTATCCCCAGCCTTTGTCTGTCCTGTTCATGATACTCAGAGAGAGTCTACAAGGTGACAGGCATCCTTCAGGTGTTTGCAACTCCCCCATTCACTGCTCAAATATTTGCCTAATGGGATTTCCTAGCTGTTGGCTCCTTTTCAGTCCAGCCTTAAGCCCCAGGTTCACCCTGGGTTTTTTGTGTCTGTTCATACACCCTCGTTACAAGTCTCATTAGCATGGGCATAAGCCCTCTGGTGTCCTCTTGTCATTTCTGGGTTCAGTGCCTATGATGTCCTGCCAGCTGTGACTCTCCCAGCCTCCGAAGACCACACTGGCCTTCAAGCCTGCCTGCCTGTGTACTCACGAGCTTGTCCACCTCTCCTTTGGTGCCTGACTAATTCCATGTCCTTTTCATAGCCTGGTTCAAATGTTCCGCTTCCTGGCATCAGGGTACCCTGTGACTGCCCCCTTCCAGCAGTGCCTCCTGAGACTTACTCAGGAATAGACACACAGCACTTTCAGTCTGAGCTTACATGCACACAGCCATATGAGGTCACTTGGTAAGTCCGAGCTGCCCCAGGCAGCCCCAGGAGATGTAGGGTGAGCAGAGGGGACACAGGACACCACAGGCAGCTGCTGGTCCCAACTCATTGCCCTAGTGTCCTCTTTGGTGGAGTATGTCCCAACATGTCCTCACTTTTTGTTTGTTTAAACACTGATTTCCTTGAACTGACCCGAACTTCTCAAGGGCATGGCTTTTGTTTATTCCACTCTGTTCCTACTGGAGCTTGTGGGCTGATGCTCACTAGATGATTGCAAATGACCTGCAAAGTGGCATTTTGGCAGGTCCTTAAGGCATGATTTGAATTTGGATAAGTGGTAAGAATTAAAAGATTTCTACAGGTAGAAATGTGACGTTCTTAGAAAATAATCTCCTTTGCGATACCCTAAAATATAGAAAAGGTCTTGTATGATTTATAAGTATATTTTGAGTTTTTTAATGATGTTTATTTTTTCCAGTATGAAATTGATAATGGTCGCTTTTAAATATTGTAATATGAGCAATAGAAAAAATATTGATGGAGAAAATCATCCAAGCCACACATGAGTAGGGAGAGATCTGAGAAATGTGTCTCCAATGTTGGCCTCCCCTGGCAACCAGGCAGAAATGCCCTCGCCTTTAAGGAGCTGCAAGAAAAGAAAAGAGAAGTGATTGAGCCACTTCCTCCCTGTCCCAGAGACTGTCAGATGAAGGGACAGAGTGGAAAGCTGGATGGCACTGTCCATGACTTGTCCAATGCATAGGTTGGCCAAGGAGCCTGGGAATACAGCAGCCAGTTAGAGAACCTGTCCCTCTCTGGAGAGGGGCACTTAGTGCCATAACAAATGTGACCATGACAGTGCTGATGAGGCCAGAGTGCTAGACCTGGAAGGGCCTTTGGAGACCAATCTCAGCTGAACCCAATTCTGTACCCCTGGGGGCATTTGTGATTGTCAAAGCTTGGCAATGGGACAGAGCTCTTGGCCCCTAGTGAGTAAAGCGAGGGATGCTGCTAAACATTTTACCATGCAAGGCACAGTCCGCGAACACCGAGTTATTCGTCTTCGAAGGTCACTCGTGCTGAAGCTCTGAAAGCCCAGTTGTCGCGGCCACCTGTCTCCATTTTTCAAGTGCGGAAACTGAGGCCCTAAGAGGTGAAGTGACAGTCCAAGGCTGCACAGTGAGCAAGGGGGAGCAGAAGCTTCTCAAACCAGTGCCTCTCCTAGCTACCATGCCCCTTCCTGAGAACTGTCCCCCGGAGATGTCTGCCCAGGGGAGGAGACAAAGGGAGAATCCAGCAGACTCATCCCAGGCCATCTGATCCAGCGTATGCCTGACCAGGGGAGAGCAGGCCTGTGTGCCCTGGTGGGGCTTCACAGTCCATGGGCTGACAGTGCCAGCCAGGCAGCAGGACCCAAGTGCTGCCGAATGTGTTCATGACAAGAGCCTCGCTCTGACAGCCGCAGCTGGGGGAGAGGTTAGAGGGAGGCTCTGAGGCAGCCCCTGGGGTGACTTTTCTAGGTGGCCCTGGATGAGCTGTAGCACTAACCGTTCTGTGTATCGGGGAACGTGGGGGTGGTATACACATGTACGCTGTGTGTCTGAGAGTATCACCCATGCACAGGTGAGTGTGCATGTCTGTGTGCCGTGTGTACACATGTGTACGTGTGTACTCTTTGTGTGTGTGCGTGTGTGTGTGCATGCAGACACATGGTTGAAATGGTTAAGATGCAGCTTCTGGAGTCAGGTTGGGAATGAATCCTGGTTCTTCCATTTTCTTGCTGCTCAAACTGCGAGAGGCCACTTACCCCTCCCTTAATTTCCTTATCTGCAAAACAGGGAGAAAAAAAATGCTCTTCTGTATGTGGCTATGGCTGTGGCTGTGCGAGGCCGTGGATGGGAAGTACAGTAGACCCACCTCCCTATAGTGACCACTTCCTTAAGCTGACCTAATTTTCACGTCAGTATAGCTGTCCTAGTTCCTCATGTTGACCACCTCTGGTTGCTGACCAGTTTGTTACAGTCCCTTGGCGGGGGCGGGGGGTCAGCTTGCAGAGGTTCTGCTGTACTTAGCTTTTCACAAACTCCCAATGACAATCATATTATTACATTACTTGCCCTAAATATGACAGCATTGGGGGGTTGAAGGAGTTGCCAGGATACTCCAGCGGTTCCTTCGGTTTACAAGCAATGAGACTCGGCTTCACAAAACAGAACTTCATAGTCAGCTCAGGACAAGATCTCCAGCTATCTTCCCAGCGCATTGTTCTTCTAGAAACTTGGCTTTGAACGGCACTTACATTTTTTCCAAGATTTTTTTCCACTGAATGCAGTGGTGTGTGCTCTGCTGCTGTGTGAACAGGAAGGAACTGACATTCATGGCGCCTCCGTACACTTCCTGGCACTGTGCTGAGTCTCAGGAGGTCCACCAACGGCCCCACAGTCGCATCCATCGTACAGATGGGGACAGAGGGTGCTTGCCAAGGTTATCACCCCCCCCCAGTGGATATGCTGCCATCTGTACCCACGTCAGCCTGCCCTCACAGCTCGGTTACCGAGATGATATTTTCCTTTTATTGTTCTACTCCCCAAGTAAGAGGATCACCTGAGAATCCATGAAATCTTTGGAGTTTCCAAAGGCAAACTCCAAAGGTAGTGAAAGGACTTGGCTCCAATGTGTCTGTGGGTGAAAGCGCGTCTAAGGTCCAATGAGCCTGGACTCCTTGCTCACAAGTGACTGAATCCTCACTGTGGTATTTTAAGCATGAAGTGGGTAGGTTTAGTAGAAACCAGGAGAACACTCAGGACCCACCAGCATTCCCTCCTTCATCCCTGCTTCTCTTTGCTTGCCAGCTTCATTCTTTCAGACCTGCTCTCCCATGAGCATGGGGACACGACAAGATTGCTGCCTGCTTGAAACTGTGGTCTAATTGCCTTGGGCTCTTCCTCTTCAATCCTACTCTGAAACTTTCCTGGGAAGGGTTCTGATTGGCAGACCTGATCACATCTCTGGACCAATCACTGCAGCAGAGAGAAGTGGGGCATTCTGATTGGCCCAGCCTGGGTCAGGTGCTGCTGCCTGAACTGATAACTCCAGAGGGTCACGGCTAGCTTCCTGGGACTGCAGTGTTCTCTGGCCATCAGAGTGCCTGTGGTGGTTGGGTGGGCTGGGGGGTGTGAAGAGGCAAAGAGGCCCTGGATGGCACCCCAGTCCCTACTTGTATGGAGAGTGAGCTCTTACTAGATGTGTGATCTTAGCTCACCACAGAGTAAAAAACAGCCTAGAAGTCTTTTCATAGCAGTGATTTATAAGCATGGAATCCACAGCTCTGGAGTAAGATAAAGGGACACATTTTAAATTCTGATCCCAGACTGGTTTCTAGAGGAGCTTTGTGTTATTTTCATAACTAGATTAGTTCTTAATTAAGTAGCGTAAAGTACAGAGATAATTTCCGTCTTCACCCAGAACTTTTTGCTGCCCCATCACGGCTGCTTTTGCTTTCTGGGGTTTTATCATTGGGGCAGGTTGTGCCATATTGAGCCCATACTTCTCTGACTCACCCCCAGACCAGATGGCTGTATACCGAGAGTTGTAGTGAGAAGAAGCCAGCAGGGATGATTTGGGTCTCCACAGACTTCACAAACTCAGTGATAAAGGAGCCAAGAAGAGATGAGCCAGGAATCCGGCCCCCAGAGGAAGAGATCCAGGATGTACAAGGCAGAATGGCTCTGAGTCTGGAGCAAGAGCAAGCTGCCATCTCACCGAAGGGGAAAGAATTCTCCCACCAGGAGTAGAGTTGACTCACCATAGGATTAGGGAGGGGGATGTCTGAGGAGCAAGGTGGGAAGTTCCCTCAGGCACCCAGTAATACAACCTAGCGAGTTTAATGACTCTGTATCCTTGGAGAAGAGGTGGAAATGTCAGACTGGCTATAAGCTCAGTGCCATTATTTCCTCAATTGAGTGAGGAAATACTGTGTAACTAATGTCCCCTGTTTGATTCCTGTCACACAAAGCCAATTTCTAATTATATCTAGGATCACCTGACCTATGGAAGTAGTATCTGGTATCCTTGGCATTATTCTCACTGTATAGAAATCAGTTAACATGTGGGTTTATACATCAGTCTCTTTGAGTTTGGTTAATATGAGTCTACTTATGGGAGGGGGAGGCCCTGAAAATGACAAATACACTAATGGTGAATTCTATCCTGTGAAGGTACAGAGCAGTCAGATGACTCTCTATAGATATCCTTCTTAGCTTTTCTTCAAACCTGTATAAAGGAAGTTCTGTGAGTGCTCAGTATAGGCTGAGCACTAGATAGGAAATCAGATAAGCTCCTGCATTTTACAGAACTTACACAATTCAAGACCTCCCCTTCATCGAAGCCCTCAGCTAGGCACTGCACTCTCATTGTGCATTTCTTGCAGTACCTGGCTCAGGGCTTTGGGTTTTTTCCTTTTAGTAGACAAATGGGGGACACACACTTATAACCACATCTGGGTCTAGTAACCTCCACCTGTAGCCATTTTAGAGTTTGCAGTGTTCTCTTTGCTCATGACTTTGTCTTATTGATAAGGGTGAGATCGTTAAGTGATTCTCAGTTTGTTCATAGTCTCTCATCAGTGAAAGAGCCATGGTTTGAGCGCACACCTGTCCACCTCCCAGGTTTGAACCCTTTTTGGGCCCAATGGCTGCCCCAAGCTGTCTGTCATTTTTCCCCCCTGGTTATCTTGCTCGAAGCTCCCTTTCATTCCCCGGCCATTCCTTCTCTCTACCCTGTGCCTCCTGCAGGTCTGCCAGTCAGAATCCTGCATTTAGCACCCCTCTGTCATGCCATCCCTTCCATGAATCCACACCAGCATTTATTGGACTTCACACGGAGTATGGAACTGGAGTCAGAGCAGGGGGCAATGAGCACAGCCCCCACAGATGGAAAATAATCCCTTATAGAAACCAGGATAGAACATTCAAAATCTCATGAAATCAGCTACACAAATCATGACACATGAGTCATCGAGCATTTTTGCCATAACAGTGTTAAAATAGCATAATCTCCACCAAATGAAAAATAAAATCAAAAAGACGAGCACTTTGGCATCACTGCTGTTGTCACGTTCTTGCGCCATCTTGTGGTTTGATCTGTGACTCCCAGATCTAAGTAAAGCCTCCCCTGTCCCATGCTCCCAAGCCTTAGGGCACCAGCGTGCCCTTAATCATCACAGCAACCCCAGGCATGGCTTTCCTACAGTGTCTTCGTGTCTCTGAACTCGCCAGTTTTCCAGCCTCAGCTCCATCGACATTTCTGGCCAGTGAAGTGTTCGTGGTAGGTGACTATTCTGTGCATGGCCCGATGCTCAGCAGCGTCGCTGCCTCTGCCCACTAGATGCCAACCTCTGTGACAACCAAAACTGTTCCTGGATGATGCTAAATGTTCCCAGGAGGGCAAAATCATCCCTTCGCCCTTTGCCTCTATGGGCTTTTAACCCCTCCCCTCCCTTGAGAACATCTGCCTCAGGGTACTGCTTGGGTGTGAACCTCAGATCAGTTTGTGTGTGTGTGTTTCTGTAACTTTGGGTAAGTTACATAAGCTCTCTGAGCCTAGATAACAGTGCCTCCCTCATCGTGGCATGAGATTTTTATTAGGATTAAATGAGCAAATTCATAAAATGAGCCCAAACCATAACTTGGCTCTTGGCATGCTGTGAATAAATGTGAGCTATTGCAATGACTGTGAAGCTGATGACACCCTCCCCTGCTGAGAAAAGTGGGGTGCAAGGCATTCAGTGCAGATAGAAATGAAGGGATGGAGTCTCGGGCACCAGAAGTAGTGTGACCACTGCCCACAGGCAGATCCCGAATTGAACTCCACACGAGTGTGAGTATGAAGTACTTTTCTCACTCACTAAAGCCAGTGTCCCTTGGGGACAGTAGGGAAACTGAGGCAAGGGTTGAGGAGTGGGACTCTGGCTCAGTGGGCACAACACTGCTCAGTCCACAGCCCAGGGATAGTCACCTCCAACTGGGCACAGGCAGTCCTGAGCCCTGAGCTGTGAGGCCTGACCTCTAGCAGATAAACCAGAGGGTCCCCAGCTTGAAGATCTGCTGATGGCTCTGTGCCCACCACTGAGGAGATAACAGCTATGTTTGAGTGAATCTAAGGTCTTTGGTATTAAGCGTCCTCCCCATTCTTTTTTGGTTTCACTGAGGGATGGGCGGTGCTGGCTGTGGTGGAAATTAGAAAGTTGAATGGGAGCTTGGGGAGATTGTTTCCAAGGGAATTTGTTCACCACAGCATCCCCCAAGGATATAGGTTTTGTTTTGTTGTCTTTTGAATGAATAAATGTAAGAAGGGAAGAAAAAGGAATGGTCTTTGGGGGTGTCACATGAGCCAGTTCCTCTTGGGTCTAAAACTGGCTAAGCTCTGTGACCTCCAGCAGTTTATGGCTGTGAGCCTCACTTCTGTCATCTGTACAGTGGGCACGATCCAGCCCAGCCTTGGGGATTGAGGATTCCATAGGACAATTTATGTTCCTGCATCCTAGTGCTTGGTAGATTTTCGAGTCACATTAATGGGGTCTGTCTCAGTGGGATGAGGAGAAGTGTGTGAGAGTGGGGGCATGCAGGGGAGGGGGCGGGACCCCTGGCTGTCCGTGGCGGGACCCCTGGCTGTCCATGGCTAGATCACATGGGTGAAGAGCCCCCACCTGGAGCTCCAGGATGACCCTCAGTCTCCTGCCCTTAGTAAAGTGAGTGGAGTTGCTTTGTTAAACAATTCCTCTCTTGAGCTTTTAATTCTAAGGGTTTTTTGTTTGTTTTTGTTTTTAATTGGGAATCAGAATTCCTAAAGAAAAGTTTGATGGAACCGCAAGATGGGCCCATGGGTTCAGGGTTTGATCATATTTCCTCCTGGGCCTTCTAATCTAATACTAAGCAGTATTTGGACAGAGAGTCTTGTATGTGACAAAGGCTGCAAAGCTACCCCGGACTGTGTCAGGGGAGGGGAGGGGTAGGAAAATTGAGAAGAAAAGTCTGCCCCTCCTTTCCCCTTGGCATGTTCTCTGGTGTGTCCAGGGGAGAGCACAGCTTGCCTGGTGGGTGGACCTCCTAGGAGGATGTCATGGTGCCCACCCCTATTGGCATGAGCTGATGCCACAGCCCCTTCTTTGGAATCAGTGCCGTCAGGGACTCATTTGCTGGGTGACTATAATGGGCAGCTTGGCTCCACTGGACTTCCATGCCCCTCTGTCCCTGGACTTGTTAGGAAGACCAGAACCACAGGCAGCTGGAACACTTGGCAGTGGCTCCAGCCAGGGAGCGTCAGGGCAACGTAGAGCTGGCATCGGCGTGGCTGAATTTTCCTACCATGAAATTCTGAAATCCTGATGTTTTCGTTGGAAGGAATTTCTTGCAAGGGGTTGGCTGGGGATGTATGTCAAACTGCGAAGACACCACATGTTTTGAGCTCTTTGGTGGCTACAAGACAAACCAGACTGCCCAAAATGCTTGTACACACCTCACTAAGTGTGGTGTCGGGGAGGCCCCTAACACTCAGGACCACGTCACAGGTGCAAAGTAACATTCAGTGTCCCCTTTCACTCTTGAAAGAGGAGGCTCTACTTAGATGGTTAACTAACTGCTCACCATGTCCACAAAGCATGATCTCACTTCGTGGAGAGTTCAGATTCCAGCTGCATTCTTATTAGAGGCGTGGCTTTGGGCCACTTCAGCTCTGAGTACATCAGTCAGCTGCTGCCACGAAAATGCTGTGTAAAGGAGCTGCCTCCAGCTGTGTGTCTCAGCCTTTTATTCTCATGGGTCTTATGATCGGCTAGAGGGGTTCTGTGAGCCCAGCGGAGCTTGCTCACCTGTCCGCAGGAGCATAGGGCCGGCTACTGAGGGCTGGGCTGGGCTGGCTCACTCCCGTCCCATCCGCAGGTCTGCAGGTTGGCGGGGCTGGATCCGCTCTGTGTCCCTCCTCCTGTGACCACTGCAGTACGTACACATGTACTTTTAGGCCTTGGCAGAGGCATAAGAGGGCATGTCCAGACATGCATGCATAACCCAAGCTTCTGTTCACTTCACATCGGCTCACATCCTGTCATGTCTCATTGGCCAAAAGCGGGTCACGAGAAGCCCAGATGGAGGGGACGGGGAAGTCCACTCTGTCCAAGATGAGCCCTGAGCTACAGCAGACTTCTTTCTCTTTGCTCTTTCTAGTCTTCCCACCTACCACCTGTAAGGCAAGGAAAATTACAGCTCATCTCTCAGCCATGCTGCTTCTGGTGTAATGAATTGCCCCATTTGGAAGCCCTCTCGTTACCTACTAGTGGGAGGTAAAGTAAAGCTTCACCCTCGTGAAAGCTTTGTCCTCGTGATCTTTCCCGTTCAAGTAGAATGGGAACAGGACAGCTTAGCCACACATGTTGCCTGAGTCACTAATTTGCTGTGTGATGCTGGGTAAGCCACTATACCTCTCTGGGCTTCAGGGTCCTGGCTGAATCTCTTCCAGATCTGGCAACCTGCATTTCTATAACCAGCACCACTCTAGGGGCGTTTGGAAGGAAACTCAGGGACAAACTAACTTCTGGCTTTTGCAGGCAAGGAGATTGAGGCTGTTGAAAATGGATCCAGCTCAATTTGTCTCTTCTGCAAGGGTCAGATTCTTCTGGTGAATGTTAATAGCTTCGTGTAGCTAGTAATAGGGGGACTCCGGGGATGTGGTGGGTGGACTGTATATTTCCTCCCTACAACCTCACTCACACATGGCATGTTATAGCGAAAGCAAGTTTGGGACTGAGTTCTGCCAACATGTGGACAATGTCACACATGTAAAAAGCAAAGCAAACCAATTAACAGTATTGCGAATTATTTGGTGTCAAATGATTTAGTACCCACTTTGAGGTGGGTACAGTGGTCTTTTGAAGCAGGGTTTGTCAGCTTTGGGTCCAATCAGTACCATAAAGAGGGGGGAAGATGGATCAGTTAGGCTTTGACTTATAGTATATGGTAGCCACTAGCCGTGGGCAGCTGTTTACATTTAAATTAATTACAGTTTAATACAATTAAAATTGAGTTTACCCACATTTCCCCCATACCACATATTGAGTGCTCGTTAACCTCAGGTAGCTAGCGACACCACAGAGGACATCACAAATTTAAAAGAATGTTTCCCAGCCACAGAAAGTTCTGTTAGCACAGCACTGGCTCTCCCACAAAGCAGGGAACCCCTGGATTGTAGGGTTTTCCAGATTCTAATGCACATATTACACATTTCATGAAAAATTATTTCTAACAGCCCTTACGCAAGTCAGCAAACCCTCTGGTGCAGATGTACACAGATCGGTTTTAAGTGCTAAGTGACCACCTCGGTAGATGTTGATTCCAAATTAGGGCAGTTCATACCCTGGTTTGTAATCCTCATAGCACTGGGTTTTGATTAGAAGGTGCAAATAGTAATTCGCTCCCCTTAGAGTGTGAATTAGAGTCAACTTGTAGGAAAAGATCACAGTCTTTATAATGTAGTATTTTGCTATAAATTACAACATGGGGAATGTAACAGGGGACCGGAGAAGTGTCAAGCCGTTTTTGCCCTGGAGCATTCTCAGGCGCTGACCCTCTTTGCTAGAATAGGGGAACAGTTTCTCTTTTTACCTGGATAAATCTTGCTCAGGATTTCCTCTCTCAGTTTAAAGATTGTTCTTTTCAAGTAAGATCTTCTTTGATGTGCTCATGTAAATAAATTAGGTTGCTACCGTCTTTGCCCTACAGGACCTATCCTCTCCCCTCACCTGACTTGTCACCACTTGCCATGGTGCATCGACTCCGTCCAACCAGGCGATCATTCCACAAGGGGAGAGAACACGACCCTGTGGTTCAGTGTTGGATTCTCAGCATGAAGCAAAGCACACACATAGGTAGTGCAGTATTGTAATACTTCAGGGCAGCCTAGAGGGTCAGAGGGCTACTTGAAATATTTGATAACTAAAGAGAGGGCCAGGGACTTGGCAGTGGTCCCACCACTTGTTCCTAGCAAAGTCGGGAATTGAATCCATGGCTATTGATTCTTGGGGGCTTTGTCTACCACATCTTGTTTCTGAGAACCACAGACCCTAAGGGCAGAGGAATCCTTAAACACAGGGGCACAGACTCAGATATACAGGGTAGGGTATGTGTAGATCAGGCAGCATAACAGTAGAGGCTGGTGGCAAAAAAGGTGGCTTCATCACCTAGAGGGGGTTCCATTCAAATGTGTGCCCAGACTGCTACCCTCCTCCTTAACCCAATAATCTGCTCCAAATACCCCCTCCCCAGTGTCTCCAGAAGTGTTCCCAGCTTCCCTTCCCCGTGAAGCTGCTGCTGTGTTTGGGGGACTGCTCTGTTCTTGTGCCCTGGAGAGCACAGGCTGGAGGGAGCAGCTTCCAAGTGGAGCTTCCTGTTCTGCTCTTCCAGGCTCAGCAAAGCTGGCTGGTGGGAGACCCTGTAACTTCAGGGGCATGATTTTCCTTCCAGCTGGGCCTCTTAGATTTGTTCAAGCAAACATTGAAGAGTTTGCTAAGAGGTTTTAGAGGTGAACCATTAGTTGCAATTCTAATATAGCAAACGCCCAGGTTCCTTCATTAGACTTTCAGAAGAGGGCAAAAAAATCAGTGAGGCAGGCTTTTAGTCATGATGGAGAGTGGTGGAGAGGGTTCTAGGGTTTCCTTGTGCTGACGGCATCTCCTCCCCTAGCACCCAAGCCTTCTCAGAGGATGGCTGAGTCATTCTGACCTTTGGAAAGGCTCCCGCCTCCGCCTCCCTAGGCTCCGGCTCACCCTGAAGAGGATGGCATTTTCTCAGAGTGAGTGAGGTGGCACTTGCACGAGCAGAGGCCAGAAGATAAGCACCCAAAGAAAACCAGCATGGAAATGCCACTCTTTCCTTTTGGAAGCTGATGGCTGATCAGGGCACCCGCATAGGCTTTCAGTTCTAAACTCACTTGTTGAGTTCTCGTGAAGGGGAGAGTGGAACCAGCAAGCATCATGCCCTGGCGTAGCTTCACTACACCGGCATCCTCAGTCACCATCCATCATCCCTCCATCATCTTCACTATCAACACCATCCCATCACTTTCATCATCATCACCATTCTGTCCTCCCCATCATCGACACCATTCCATCGTCATCGTTATCGTTATCATTGTCAATGTTGTTATGGTCTTATCCATAGTATGGGAGACGTATTCATTGAGCTCTTGTTATATGCCAAGTGCTGTGATGATCATCTCCTCACCCCACCAGTCTCCAAGCCTCTTGCCTTTCAGCAATAAATGTGCTGAGACTCAGAGTGGGTTATGTAATGGGAAAAACAAATTGCCTAGTTGGAAAGTATCAAGACGAGATTCATCCCAATTGTTGCCCTCATCTAAAGTGTGTGCTGTTACTGTACACAGGATTTTGCTTTCATAGTATCCAGCACAACTGTACACAAGCGATTATTTGTGTAGGGTTGTCTTCATGACCTGGTGTTATTTCAAGCGATTATTTGTGTAGGGTTGTCTTCATGACGTGGTGTTATTTCAAGCGATTATTTGTGTAGGGTTGTCTTCGTGACCTGGTGTTATTTCAAGTGATTATTTGTGTAGGGTTGTCTTCATGACCTGGTGTTATTTTGCGGGTAAGGACCATCTTGTTCACTGTGTCCCCACTGCCTTGCCCAGGCCTGCCATGGTGTAGGCTCTTAGTACCAATCTGTTGCTTCAGTAAATTCTTGAACCACTGCACTTCCTCAGTTTCATGTACTATGGCCAAGGTTCCAAATGTATTTTTCTTTTCGTCCTTAAGGCAGATCTGAGGAAGGTAGGACAGGTCGAGTCTCCCAAACACAGAAGAGAAGGTGAGTGGGTGTAGGTGCTGTTCTTTAATCAGAACCCCCATCGTCATTTCTGACTTCTGCAGCAGTGCTATTCGAAATTTCATCAGTGTCTAGAGGGCCTCAGAGCCACAGGGATTTAACTGCATCCCTCTGCAAGTCAGAGTCACCACTCTGCCCCTTAGCCAGGCCACCAAATGGCATCATGGTCTAGTGCAGTGGTTCTCCACCTTCCTAATGCCTCTAATGCTGCGACCCTTTAATACAGGTCTGTTGTGGTGACCCCAACCATAAAATTATTTTCGTTGCTACTTCATAACTGTAATTTTGCTACTATTATGAATCATAATGTAAATATCTGATATGCAGGATATATTTTCATTGTTACAAAGGGGTTGCCATCCACAGGTTGAGAACCGCTGGTCTAGTGGAGCTGCATTTGTGGCCACCTGAACTGCATGTTGCCAGCGAGGCAGACTGTGAGAGACTGGTCGCTCTACCAGCCCCTGATCCTCTCCCGTGAGCTCCAGCATCTCCTCTCTCCCTTTGCCCAAGGCTCCAGGAAGGCCTGTCCTCAGGCTGCCCCACCGAAAGCACCCAGCTGCATCCTCCCCAGTGGAGTCCACTCACATGTTCTCCAGTTTCGCTCGCTCCTCTTACACAAGCCTGGACTTTGCTCATTGCCTCTACCCGAGTGCTCCCGTCAGATTTCTATACCTTGAGCCCATAGCCTATCTCCTGGTCTTTCTCACAAATATAAACAGAGCCACTTGCCATCCTTTGGCTTTCTGGGCTCTGGACATTCAAATTCTGGTTCTACCCTGAAGCATGTGAACCCTGGGCATGGTTCTTAGCTCCTCTGAGCCTCAGGCTCCTCTTCTGCACAGTGTGGACCATAATTGCATCACTTTATAGGGTTTTCTTTCAGGGTTGATGAGTCAGTGCATGAAAAAGTGCTCAGGACGGTACCCAGCACCTAGGACAAATTCATCACTTGTCTGTCTTAGCTCCACATACATGACTAACGCCTTTCATTCCCAATCTCCTGTGATCCATGTCACAGCTATGTGAGATTAGTCTTGGCATTCAAATCTGGGTCTGTCTCTAGTACCCTGGCCTTTTTCATCATATTTAGTAATAAATTCATTCCTCTATTTCGGACACTTTATTTTGTTTTTTTCTCCACATAATGCAATGAGCCTACGCCAAATGGATTCACCAAGTTGTTTCTTTAGTTAGGCCTTTCAAGAGGAATTCTAGCCTTCAAAATTCCAGGACTACAGTCTACTGATGGAGTACGCACTTGTGGTGGAGACAAAGGGGAAGGAAGACGTGAGGTTTCCTCAAATGGCACCTGGTGGATAGCTTCCCTCTCGACCACGCATAGATCTAGCTTTGGTGATGTCTTTGAATATGATGTATTTGAGAAACTACTGAGAAGGACATTAAATGTTTAGTGAATGTGTGAGCTAGTTATACATTTCTGTTATTAGAAGAAGTACTCACCCTCCAGTACTCTGTAAGTTGTGGAGATTTCCTTACCACTCAGATATCACTGGAAGGCATTATAGCGCATCATGGGAGAATCCCTTTTTCTCCCTGGATATCTCCCATAATATGCCTGTGCACTTACTCAGATCCTGCCCCTGAACAGGCCTCAATTTCTCACCAAATTCACCTGTTTTCAGAGGCCAATTATTGCTCAGCAACAAGCTTGTTTTAAACACAGAGGACATGTTAAACTTATCAGAGAATCTTTCATTTGTTCAGCCACAGTTTTCAAATTGGAAAGGGGAGTCGTATCTTGGCTGCAAATCTCATTTCATTTCCTGTCCTCTTCATTGAGCAGATTTGGTGCAGATAATGGCTTTCATTGCCGGGTGGAAAAGAAAATATGGAACTGAGGGCTGTACACTGGAGAGCCACAGAACCAGAACTCCAGGTGGTGGTCCCCACAGGAGGTCACCTCCAGCATGGGAAATCAGGGAGGGGAGGTCTCTTGGGTGGTAGGAGCAGCTGGAAAGCCAACCACTCATCAGCACGTCCGAGGAATCCACCAGCAGCAGCATGATGGTGGCTCTCTCCTGCCTCGCTTCGCTGGCCCATGACACAGCCCAGATGGCACTAATGAGGCCGGGAGAGCATTGGGATTGATTCCTCTGACTTCAGCAAGCTTCTGTCTTCCCCATCCTCTGCCAGCTTTGGGTCCACAGATCCAATCTAATTTTGTAAGCATTTATGGAGTCTTGCTAAGGGTATTTCCCTAACTTGGTGCATGGAACACAGACTAGGCCCAGGCATTAGTTTCAAATTATGATGCCAAGACATGAATACAGATAAATAAAATGCAGGCGGCATAATGAAGACACCACAAGAAGGCTCTAAATAAAGATGTCTTTCCTGTGCCCAGCTCAGGGTCTAGAATACAGTGTACTCTCAATAAAATTGTAATGAATAAAGAATGAATGAATGAACTGAGCAGTAAAATCCACTGAAGACAGTAATGCCCGCCCTCAAGGGTGGGATAGTACTTTAAGAATGAGAGGTGAGTGGTCCAAGCAGTCTTTACGACATGTGCAGGGTCCGGGCAGGAATGGATTTAAGCTCTGTGCATACCGCAATGGTCTCAGCATACTCAGATGGAGGCATCAGCTTGTCAGACAGATAAGTGATCATCACATTGGCCTTGGAGTAGTGGCCTTGTTCTTTGTTTGATGCTTACGTAGTTGATTAAGGAAAGACCAGAATGAGCAAAGGTTTGGTTATAGGGATGGTAGTGATGAGGGAATAAAAGTCATATCTCAAAAGGAAGAATTGCATTTAATCCATGCTCAATTTGTTCAATCAGTCATGTTCAGACTTTTTATGACTATATCTTCAGAACTATTGAAACAATACTTTAAAGGTTGAAAAGCATATTGTTATTAGGAGTTTGAAATTTTGCAGCCCAGAGTTACAAACCCAAATGTCTGCAGGGGCCTGGCAAGTATTAGAAATGAGCGACCTGGCTAGGGTGAGGCAGTAGGGAGTAGTGGGGCCTGTGGGAAACTGCCAACTCTCACTTCTCTGAACAGAGCAATTGCTGCTTCTGCTAATTGCTTCTGAATAGAAAAAAAAAGTTCACTAGACCAATTTATAAGAAGTGAAAAATCTGGGTTTTCATGTTAATTTTCCTATTTCTAAAATACCTCTTTAATCAAACAAAAAACATTCACAGATTCTGTTTGTTCCCTTTTCCACTTGAGCACAACACACTAAGAAGGATAAAATTTGATACGTTGGATGGTGCTTTGGGTAATGATCATGGGGACAGTGTTTCTTACAGAGAAATGTCGGTGGATGAGCACAGGGTCAGATTTTAGGGTTAATGGGAAGTGAGGGCACGGTGCTCCCTCTTTTAAGGGATTTTATAGTGAAAAAAAAAGAAGAAAGGAAAAGGAAGAGAAAAAGAAAGCAAAAAATGAGAAGAGGAGAGGACCAGGAGAGGGAGAGGAATGGAGAGGAGAGGAGGAAACAGTGGGTCAGGGTTTGATTTGAGCCAGGGGAAGTCAGTTGAGTTTAGGTCGTATTAGAAAGATGATAAAGGGATATTGTCCTCCAGCTGAACTTGCAGAAAACTAATCAAGGGCAACAATGGGAAGAGATGGGGCACAGGAGGCTGCAGTGATTGGTGGGCTTGTGCCCAGAGGAAGTAGAAGGTTGTTGATTGGATCAACGGTATATGGAGAGAGTTTTGCTTCAACAAGCAGAAAGAGCACTTCTCTAAGTCTGAAAGGAACAGAAATAGGAAGAAGGAGCCTGTGTGAAAAAGTAGGGATGTTTCTGTGCATGCCAAATCATCCCATTTATTAGAGAAAGGAAAGTGACTCATGAGAGTTATTTTTGCCTAGTAGAACTGCATGGTTGCATGAGAGTTTTGTATAGGCATTTCCAGGAGTGATTAGAGGTGGTTGCGCCCTGTGTGTCTGTTTTTCACAGGTTTCTAAGATTAGAGAGATGGTAACCAGGCAGCTGACACAGAGCCTTAACCTCTCCAAGTTCAACCCCATCAACGTTATTAGATGGGGTATGATAGAGACGCCAGGTCTGGATTAAGCCCAAAGGGAATGGACCAGGATGCATGCTTTGATCCATTTCTTTGTTCTTCCAATTACTTATTCACTCATTTTCCACTGACGTGTTCATTTATGCATTATGTTATCAAATTTCCATGCTAGGAACGGAGGGTGGTGAAGGAGTTCATGGGGACACAGTGCCTAAGATATGCACATCCGTATTTGTGAAGCACGGTAGAGAGTCTATGGGTATGACAGGCGTGAGCAAGATGGGAAGAGCGGAAGTGAAGGGGAGGAGGCGTGAGGGAAGGAGGCATTGAGATGAGCCTCCTGAGATGGAAAGAAGTTGCTTCCAGTTGCATGGATGGGACTCCTCTTTTTACTTTAAGGTTGAAAAAAAATGAACCTGCTGGCTCTCCAGTGGGTACCTCTTCCACTGAGGTGTATGCATGACTCCTGCCTGCGGGTGAGGTGTTAATGCTGAGCTTGGGAAGGGGACCTCTTCCTTGGTGTTCCATTCTTTTCCTCCTGTCTGGCATCGCTTTCTCTTTCTTTGCTCCTGCTAGACCAGAGCTGTCCAGTAGAACTTCCCGAGATGATGAAAAAGTTCCATATCTGTGCTGTCCAATAGGGTAGCCTTGAGCTGCATGTGACTACTGAGTACTTATAATGTGGCTACTGTAACCGAGGAATGAATTTTAAATGTGACTTCATTGTAATTCATTTAAATTTATATGAACGCATGTAGCTAGTGGCTGAGAATTACTTAAAGCATCCAGCACTGTTCCTGGTACTTAGTAGGTGCTCAGTATAAATGTGATGAAGGAAATTACTTTTTACTGCTTAGAATCTAGTATGCTCCTTAAGAAGAGTGAATTTCTTTTTTTTTTTTTTTTGTTGCAGTTTGGCAGGGGCCAGGTTTGAACCTGCCACCCTCGGTATATGGGGCTGGTGCCCTACCCACTGAGCCACAGGCGCCGCAAGAGTGAGTTTCTTTACAGAGAGTGCCTTTGTACCACTGGGTGCTCCATGGGGATTGGGATTACGAGTTTGCTAACAAAAGTTACTGCATCTCTCTTCCTAGATTCTGAGTGTTGTCAGGGGCCGAGTATTTGGGAAAAGAGGAAGCCAGTCTGCCTGATGCAGGCAGAAGGATTTGGATTTTATGGTGATGGCAGAACACTGGGAATAGGGAACAGAGAGGAGCCAGGAGACAGGGCTGTTTGGTTGTCAGGTAACCCTCCTGGTGCCTTGCCTTCTTCCACCCACAATTTTAAGTATCCAAACTGATAATGATGTCCAGTGGGAGTGGATTTTTTTTGAGTAACCAGTGAGGGAGCTGACCATGGTCCTGGCAGTGCAGCACAACACAGAGGCTCCATCTAGATGGAAACCTGGGACTCCCCAGTGCCTGAGGGAAGGGGTTGCATTCCAGGCATTTGGAATGGATGCCGAATTCAGTTCAGATTTGCGAGGTATGCGGGGGGTGTGGGGGGTCCTCTAGGTCCAATTTGAATTGGTGGAATGAATGGATAAATGAGAGAGTGAGTGGATGAATGAGCGGAAGGAGGTTAAAGTTAATAAGCAACATAGATTCTTATTCACTAACAAAATCCTCTACTTCCTTTTTGGAAGGGCCCTGCTTCTAGTTTTGGTACAGGCCTTACCTTGTTCAGAGGAGGTGTCTAAGGCCCAGAGAGGGGAAGAACCTGGCCTGAGGCCCCACAGTTGCCCGACTAATGGTTGGACAAGAGTCCAGGTTTCTCTTTCTTAATTCTGATGCCTTTTCCATCGCATTTTAGGCACTTTTCAGTATATGTGCACCCTCTGTAATGGGTTTGCCCTGTGGTCCCTTCCCTTTCTTTAACACTGGCTTCTCCCAATCCCAAGCCAGCCACCCACAATCAATCCACATTATATAAGCCCTATAAGGGAAGGCTCGCTCGTGCCAGCATCAGCTCAGTTTTTTTCTGCGCCAACATCCCCTCAATAAGAAAGGGTGTCTGCTGACAAACAACCAGCATGCTCCTGAGAACACAGGTGGGAATTCTGGACTGGCGGGAGCCATTCGGGGTGGATGCTGGCAAGAGCTCTGGGACCCTCGGCTTCCCTCCTCACACCACTGTCCCAGCACCAGTTTCTAAAGAGCAGTGAACAAGACAACAGCAAAAGGGGTGAAATGAACAGCACATGTGTGTCAGGTGCCCTTCTGATCAAAGTGCTACCACATATTAACTCATCATCTAGTAACCCTCTGAGGTGAGTACCACAGTTATGCTCATGCCATTATCCCTCAAAGAAAGTCTGCGGGTTGTCCAGACTCACAAAGGTAGGAGATGGCAAAGCTGGGATTCAACCTAAACAGTCAGATTTCTGGGTCTGGGCTCCCAGCCACTCCCCCATGCAGAAGCATCACTGGGGAGACACACTTGCCTTTACACACTAAGCCGCCTGACATTTGGTGTCCTTCTGGGCTTGGTAATAATACCCACTGTCAGAGGATCACTGTGAGAATTCAAAAGGATGTGTCCAAATTGCTCGCCATTATACTCTGCCTAACACCCTGAACATCCTGAGTAAATCTGAAAAGAAAGGAAATTTTAGAAGCTATTTATTTCTCCAGCCCTTTGGCCATCTGAGATTTACCAGTAAACTTTTCCCTTTATCCACCTCAATCTTATGTAACCCCAAGATGGTTCCTATCTTCATTATATTAAATTGATTTGAAAAAATATATTATTTAGGTGATAAGAATACGATGTGCATGCTATGAAGTTTCTCTTTTGATTAATGGTTTGCAAAGCTAATTTCTACACTGTCAGACTTCTAAGCTTAGCCTTATTGCACAGAATCTACCCCCACAAGGGGAGGATGGTCAGCTGTGAGTGGTGATTGTGTGCCAGGCAGAGGCCTGCGCACGACAACTTCTGTCCTCACGTTGAGCCTCAATGCCTCCACCATATCAATGGGTTCTGCATTGTGCCTCTTAAACTGCAAGGTCAGCAGGCTGTAAGGACTTTGAGGAGCCCTTGATATGCTATGAACTCTATGTCTGTAGAAATGTCTTCTCAGTCCCAAACCAGTGACCCGCACGTGACCTGTTGGTACCAGCCCATCATTCATAAAGTAGGAGGTAACTATACAGCTCTTGACTGGGGAAGCCATTATACCCCCTCCCAGTTTCTCTTTGATTTTGAATTTGGAGTCTATATCAAAATCTCTTTTGGAATTGCTTGTTTCTATTTGGAAAGGATGGAATCTTTGAGTGAAAAGCAAGGAGCCCTGACATGGATGCCTTGCCCCCCACCTATTGCACTCTGTTGGACCCCGCCACCCTGAATTGTCTTCCTTTGGTTCCTCCATCAGACCAAGAGCCTCTGAGGACAGGAGCTCACTCTTACTGCTTGTGTCCAATCAATTTTCTCACTCCTGGGCCTGCCACAGACACCTAGAGAATGCCTATTACAGAGTGGGGAAGGGGTGGGGTGCAGAACAGATGGTGAGACTGGAGAGGAGTTAGGGAATGATGGAAAGCCTTGGGTGCAGGGCATTGGGCAGACATTGAAAAATGTCTAAGATAATTTTGTTTTGGAATTTTAATTTTAGACCACTTTGGCTGAAATATGAGAAATAAAGCAAATCAGATAGATAGAAGCCAAAGTGTGAAGGCTGCCAGGTGACCCAGGCTAGAGATAGGAGGTGCTACTGCCATGAAGAGGCAGTGTAATTGAAGGAGAGCATTAAGTAAACTCAGAATCCAGCAAAAGTGGCCTGGCCTGGGCTGAGGGTCAGGGGAAGTCCTCCCAGCAAGACATGCTCTTGAATATCCCAGAGGTCTTTGAGTTCCACCTGCCACCTTGCCAAGGTTAGGCGTTTTTGAGGTCCTCTCATCCATTAGCATTGTTATGAGCTCTGAACTTGGGGATCACAAGAGATAGGCACTCACAGCCCACTGCACAGAGGTCACTTGGGTACAGCCCTTCTAGAAGGCAATAGGTATAAACAGCCACAGCAAGCTTATTCCCTTTCTACATTATTTGCATTTTTGGGAATCTTTCTGAACTTAAGGAAATGTTAGACGCATTAGTTCCCTGTGACATCGTTTCTAATAATAAGAAAGTTTGCAACAACTTAAATGTCCAGGAATAGGGGTAGATTTAAATCAACTATATCTGTCTCTACCACTGGGTTGTAGGTTCCTTGTGGGATTCCACGGGGGTATGTGCCCTCATTAGACTATTATATTGTCATTAATACTTGGTTTTGTAACAAGTTCAGAATAACATAGGAAAAAACTTATGTTACTGTGTTAAGGAGAAAAAGAAAATCAGGGATGCACATTAGAGTATGTAGCATCATTGAATCATGACAAATATACAAAATCCATGCACAGAAAGTTTATTAGGTACTATAAATAGCTGATTCTGCGTTGTGAAATTTTGACTAATTCATTTTTTATTCTTGTACATATCTCTGTTTTCCACATTATTTGCAGTGAGGAGGTATTATGTTTATAAAGGGAAATAACTTCTTAAAGTGCTGACTCTTAGCTTTCCTAAGACCCTTTCCCCTGAGTTTATATTTATGTGGGGCAGCATCTTACTGATGAAAAATTTGTAAGGCCAGGAATTCTGACAGGATGTTAACCCAGGCTTGTTTAGTTTTTTCTCTCTCTCTTTCTCAAATAATTTTCTTACCAATGAAGTAATGACACTTATCCCCACAGGGCTCAAAGAGATGGTTGGTAAAGCTTGCTCTGTGTTAGGCCATGAGGAATGGCCAGACCTTACTTTGAAGAACAAAGAAACCTCTTTAGAAAGTGTACATACCCAGGACAATGACATTGGGGGTGAGTGGCCATGGAACTCATTCTTGTCAGGAATAGGAGTTCTATTTCTTTGCTCATCATCCATCCATCCATCTTTCCCTCCATCCATCCATCCTCTCACTATGAACAAGCATTGTGGATTCGAGCCACACAAACACTGAAGATGTTTTCAGTATCAGGAGCAGGCCCACAAACATGCAAAGAGGCATGGCGATGTGATGGACAAGAGAGGTGAGCGTGGCGGGAGGGGTGCTGTGTGAGGGGGGCGGGGTCCAGCCAAGCTGAGGGCACAGGTCCCAGAAAAGAGTAATGGCAGGTTGGGCCAGGCAAGTACACTGAGAATTCCCGAGAATTCCATATGGAGGGGACATCTTGAGCTAAGCCTTGGCAAGCCAGAAGCAGGAGTTTGATTGGTTTGACATCATGAGAACATATTGATAAATGAAATTCTGTGTCTGGTGAGGAAAAAAGGAAGGATTAAAGAACCAGCTGGAAAAGCATGTCTAGGAGTGAAGAAAACAGAGAATAGAAACACCCACTGCTAGGTCACCTGCTAGGTCACTTCTCAGTCCCGAAGGGCTCTCATATGGCAGAAGGTTTGATTGTCTCTGTGTGTCCCTAGCAGATAGAGCTAGAGCTCAGGGGTAGGGGGACGTGGTACACTGTGGGTGTTGGAGCTGTCCAACCAACCTTGCAATGGGTGTTTTCTGCAGGGGTGGAATGCTTGATACATTTCAGGGCTACCTCTCTGGACTGAGAACTTGACATGCCATCCTGGAAAAACTGGATCATCTTGGGGGAGTGCTGTTAAGCTTCTTGAGCTCAGCCTCTGGTCCCTGAGAAAACTGGCCCTGTCACATGTGCCTTATAGAGCTTGATAGACTAAAACATGTTCATGGTCATCATCTCACTGAATTCTGAAAATAATCCTGAGAAGGAGCCCAGCACATAACCATTCTACAGATGTGGAAACTCCGAGACTTAGAAAATTGCATGACTTAACCAAGCTTTATAGTTAAGTTGCTGTGCTGAGGCCATTCTTAGTGCTGACAAAACTATTTCAGAGATTAATCAAGTGGATGATGACAAGTAAGCAAGATGGGCATACAAATCAGTGATTTTCTTTAGGGTAGATCTGAGACAGTGCTTTTCTCCAAACCAAGGACTGTGCTAAGGCCATTGTGAACTGTATTAATTATCCATAGCTATCTATTGCTGCTTAATGAATGAGTCCAAAATGTAGCAGTTTAAAGCAACAGGTATCAGGCAGGCATGATGTCTCACCTGTAATCCTAGCACTTGGAGAGGCCAAGGCAGAAAGGTCACTTGAGGTCATAAGTTTGAGACCAGCCTGAGCAACATAAAAAAATAGAAAAATTATGTGGTGGTGTACACCAGTAGTTCCTGCTACCTGGGAGGCTGTGGCGGGAGAGTTACTTGAGCCCAGGAGACTGAGGTTGCTGTGAGCTATGATCATGCCGCCGCCGTCATGCTGGACAACAAAGTGAGACCTTGTCTCTTAAAAAGGAAAACAGACACACAGAATATTTATCATCATCCAATTTCTCTGAGTCAGGAGTCTGGCTGTGGCATACTAGGTACTGTGTGCTTCTGGCTCAAGCTCTGTTATGTGCTGCTGCCAACCTGTTACTGGAGCCTGTGGCAACAGTCTCATCTGAGGGCTGGTGTGGGGAGGGAGGGTCTGCTGCCAGGCTCAGCTGTGTGGTTTTTAGCAGGCCTTAGTCCCTCCCCGTAGGGACTTCTCCATGAGCTGCCTCATGACACGGCTTCCCCTAGGGCTGGTGATCCAAGGAAAAGTGAGGGAGAACGTGAGAGAGGGCCCCCAAGAAGGATGCCAAAGTGACATCCTATCACTCTGTCCTAATCCACGCATTAGGAGCAAGTCACTACATCTAGGCTACATTCACGTGGAGGGGACTACCCAGGGGTGTCACATCAGGAGCCAAGGATGGTCAGTCCATCTTAAGGACTTCCTACCACGGAGCATCACATGACCTCTGACTGGCACGGATGACTTGGACTTCTCCTGAGACATCTGAACTAAGGAGAACAAGGCAGGTGATGGATACAGGACCGCACCCAGGGCTAATAGAAGCCAAAATGTGGCACAAGAGCTACACTGTCCAGCCATGCTGATCTCCTTCCTCACCCCTGCAAGGCCTCTGTCCCTGCTATGCCTTCTGCTTGGACATGTGTGGGAGTAAGTTTGCGTATGTGTGTATATAGGCACACACCTACATATATACTTTAAAATTTTTAAATAATTATACATTATTGGCTCTTATCACTTAACATATAATATTTCATATATATTATATGCCTTATGTATTATATATTAAATGTTATTATCCATAATTATTTATTACCACTTGTTTGTCCCAGTAGAATGGGGAGAATTTATCTCTGTTGCTGGCTACTATCTTACAGCAAGTTTTTATTGAGAACGTTACTATGCTTTAGATTTAGGGGGCTAGAGCTTTTAGCTGTCCCTTGCCTGGGAGTTCAACAACTAAGGAGGAAGTAGGTCATTAAATCTGTTGTGATGGAGACTCATGGTGGACAAGTGTGGGTGGGTGGCAGCCTGTAGGAGGGACGTGCAGGTTGGGCAAAACAGGTCCCCTAAGGGAAGGTCCCTGTGAGTGGAGGTTAGAGGAAGAGTAGGAATTAGCCAGGTACAAAATAAAGGATGTGAAGGGAAGAAAGGAACCTGCAAGTTCAGGGTTAGTATCCCCATGTAAAGATAAGAAAAGCGAGGCTCAAAAAATTCAAGTTTGCCCTGACTTTCACAGCTAGAAGGTAAGCTGCGGAGGGGACAGATTTTGACCCCAGTTCGTCAAGGTCCCTGCCCGGCCCCACCTCTGCTCTCCCCCTTTTCTCACCTGGACACAGGCCCCTTTGTCCACACTTTTGACTCACTGGATGCTGTCCGTTTCTCATGTACCTGTCTCTCTCTTGGACTTTTTAACTTTTTAACCCCTTGAAGTTGAACTTGTTTCTATTTAAAGGATCAAAATGCCAGTTCTCTTTTTTCCTATTTCAGGACAAGGTAGGGACATCTATTCTTTTTTGCCAGCCCATAGAAACCCATCAATGACTCATACTAAAGAAATAGGCTGCTCCCCTTGTTGGGGATTTCTCTATAAATAAAAAGGTACATAAAAGCCTGAAGACACTTGAATTGTTAAAATTGCATTCACTTTCAAGAGGTTAGAAAGCTTACACCGTGAAGAGTAGCCTAAATAAGGACATAAAGGACGTGGACCCATAAACCTGCCACCAAGAACCATCCCTTCCAGCATCTATCCCTGACTCTTCCTATGGACAGTTACATATATTCATTTGGCACTTTATGCTGTTTTGACACTCATTAGATTTTAATTAAAACAGGGAATATAAACTTTTGTTCAAAGATGAAACATTTTAAGAAATCCAGCTCCGGTTCATGGAAGGGGCAAGGCAGTGGTAAGGGAAGGAGACAGCAGACATGGCAGACAGATGGGAATGTCAGTGGGGGAAGGAGAGCGAGGAGAGAAGCAGAGAGGGAGACTCGTAGGCACCCAGGAAGAGCAGGTGAGTGGGAGGAGTGTCCGTCAGAGGCCGAGATGTCTGCCCATCCGTCTGCAGGTGGGCTGTGGGATGCATTCACCACTCAGGACCGCTCTGACCACTGTTCACACATCTGCAGCCACTCTTGGTCTTCAGTGTTGGAAAGATAGGTTTTTATTGGGATAAACAAAGTAGCCCATCAGGGAATGCTCTTCCTGCCCTATATCAGTAATGCATATCATATTTGTGTCATTTTTCCTCTTTACTTATTTATATCCCGTATATAAACTATCCTGTGTCTCCTCTGCAGTGCCTCACACAGGTCCTTTAGTGTACTAGGTGCTCAGTAAGTACCTTTTGAGAGGAGGAGATGGGGAGGTGGAGCTGAGGGGAAAGGAGGGAGCAGTAGCAGCAGTGGCTGCTAGGGGTCTGCTTGCTAAACTAGGGGGCCCATGTTAACACCTGGCTGCTGCTTCTCCCAAGAGACACGCAGGAACCTCGTTTAGGGCCTCTGAGGACAACAAAGGCTAATTTCAGGGGAATTCAGAAGCTCCTATCGTCTTCCCCTAGCAGAGGTTCTGCTGTATATGCAGAATTAGAAAATCCTTCCAGGACTGGGCGAGCTGCAGGTTCAGCACCAGAGTGTTCTAAGCATCTGAGCATTTTCTGTGGCATTGCTTTGCTACCTGAGTTGATGCACGCGGTGTGGGCTGGTGAAGGCGGGCGGTGGGGGCTGAATACCTGGGGCTGCCTCTGTCGTGAAGAAGGGGTGACGTTTTCTCCTTCTCTCTTGGTTTGCTCTGCATCAGCATTGTAGTGCTTGCCAGGGCTCTGCCTGTTGCCCTGTTTCCGTGCTCTGCAGAGCATCTGTGGTTATCTGCTATTTTCTTGCTAATTTGAGTATTGCCTCCTTCCCTCCATGAGAAGCCCCAGGAAGGCAGTGTTCTTATTCCCTGAGCTCGCCCCTGGCTTGCAGATGGCTGTCTTCTCCCTGTGTCTTCACACAGTCTTTCCTTTGTATGCATCTGTGCTCAAATCTCCTCTTCTAAGGGACTCCAGTCACAGTGGGGAGGCCACCCTAATGACCTCATTTTAACTTAATTACCTCGGAAAGACCTTACCAGCAAAGGCAATCATATTCTGGGGTGCAAGAGTTTAGCATGTCAACATTCGTATTTTAGGGGATGCAATTTAGCCCTTAACACTAGCCAATCCTCTCTTTTCTCAGATGTGGATTTGAGGCCCAGAGGAGGGAGACTGATGCTTAATGAAATCCATCTAGGGCTCTCAAAAATAGCTGATTTTCTTTTCTTTTACTACCTGAGTAACTGTCCTACTACCTCATCCATACCTCCAGGACTCAGGAAAAGCCTCAAGAAAGCTGCTGTCGCTGCATGGGTGTCAGCACTGCCACTCCAGGGCTCCTATGAGCGGTGGGGTGTGGCAGTCCTAGAGACAGTGGGACTGGGGCCAAGGAACATGCTGCCCTGATTTATTTTTTTCTAAAAAAAAAACCCAAAAAAAAAAAAACTTGGACAGTGAAAACAAAATTAGTCTGGGATTTTTAAGGGGGGGAAGCCGTTAACTTTGCGTTTCAAAAAAACAAAAAACTAGGACAGTGAATACAAAATTCTTCTGGGATTTTTCAGGCTGGGAAGCCTTTAACTTTGCTTTGCAAAAAAACACAATAGCAAAAAAACACAATGTTTTTTTTGTGTGTGTGTTGAATTTTGTTCAACCTGAGTGAAACTCAGGAAGGCAGCACACTGTGCTGGGGACAGCAGAACAAGATCATGCCATCGCTGGGCAGCTGTGACAGCCTGGGAGGGTCACCATCTACCCTCATCTTACAAAAGGGGGCCGATCTACCCAGCGTCCTTACGCTCTTGACATGATTATTTCAGATAATATATATATATATGGAAAGTAATTGATGCTCGGCATATAATAGGTGCTCAATAAATGATTGCCTAATGAAAAGAGACTGTCTGTTTGACAATTATCTCTAGTCTTCAAATTAAACTGTGTTCACTCTCCTTGTCCTCAAGTGTGGTCCTTCCCTGGAGATGCAGGTACTGGGGAAGGGAAAAGGTGAAAGGGAAAGAGTTGTCGTAGATGACAAAGTGGGCAGAGTGCTGTCTGCATTCACCCGTCTGTTCATTCATACCTTTAGGTACTTAACTCAGCTAACAAATATCTACTGATTTTGCATTGTTGGGCTTAGAGATTATAAATATAGGGGCATATAAACAAGGTGCCAGTTTTCAAGAATTGTAGTTTTACAGAGAAGAGAGGATGCCATTGAAGTGTTAGAATGAAGAAAGGATGCAGAAAGTGAAGCCCACAGTCGGTAGAAGAGGAGAACATGAATTAGTCCTGCTGCTGGGGAACAGGAGACGTGAGGGAAGGCCTCCTGGCATTGTGCTGACGTTCAAACGTGGCATTGAAAGGTGTGAAGGATATTTCCGTGGAAAACATCCGGGGGCATGACAGACTCAAGGAACAGCGTCATGCACCAGGACACAGAGGCACGGAACCCTGTGATGATCTCAAAGACTCTGTAAGTGCATGGAACTAGGACACGGTGCTGCAGAAGTAGCCACAGGAGAGGAGGCTGAGAGATTGTCCAGGATCAGAGTGGGGGGCCTTGTGGCCATGGCCAAGAGCACATGCTTCCTTTTGTAGGCCCTGAAAGCATGTTGAGTGTTGTGAGAAGGAAGTGGCACCATCAGGGGTATTTTATAAAAGGTTCCACCTGCAGGAGAGAGGCAGTGGACTTAGGTGGGCCAGGCTGAGAGCCGTGATTAGCTTGGTGGCTTAGCTGCAGTGCAGAGGAGGAGGACAGATGACAGACGCCAGACGTGTGGACTTCTGAGTGGAACCAGTGGATGTGGTGGCTTGATGGAAGAGAGAGGTCGGGGGGAGGGAGGGCTGGAGGGTCACCGATTTCAACCATGTTGCCATTTTCTAAAACATGCCAGGAGCAGAATTTGGGGGAAAGCAATACAATCTGGGAAATGTCAAAGGTCAGCAAGCATTTTTGTAAAGGGCTAGATAGGAAGCAAATATTCTAGGTTGTGTGGGCCACCCAGGGCCTCTGCCACAACGCCCCACCTCTGCCATTACAGCGAGGAAGTGGCTGTGGGCGACCCATAACGAACAGGTGTGGCATCTTCCTGTAAAATTTGATGAAAACAGGTGCAGGCTGGATTGCTTGGGTTTGGCCTACTAGCCACAGTTTACTGACCCCTGTCTGAGACCGGTCAACCTAGTGCCTATATTCTCCAGGTCCTGGGATCTCTTCCCACCCCTCCTCCTATCTTTAAGAGCATGAAATCAGGATTCTATTTGAGAAAAAGGGGGCAGGTGACATCTGAGCAGTCAGATGAGAATGTGTGCCTGGGAGCCTAGCACGGATCCGGGCCAGTGGGAGCTGCTGCCCTGTGTCCTTGGGCAGACAGTGCTCCCCTCACCTCACCCCCACCCCTGGCTGTGATGGGCAGGGATGCATGCCCAGTTGGAGCACCCCTGGGAGCACTCGGTGTTCTGCAGACATAACACTGCTCTCTGAACCCTCTGAAACAAAGGGCCCCAGGTGCTCGTCTCAGCACCAACCCAATAACCTCGCAAGTGGCACAGTCTGCTCTTTTCTATGGGCTGCTTGGAGAAATGTAATTATTTGGGGATCTCATTTCCTCAGATGGGTCATCACTGGCTGTGTCCAAAGGCCTTCATGATAGGCTTGTTTCTAATTGCTTACTTGGGGCCTTGGAAGCCTGTGCAGTCTAGAATTGGCATCTGTGGGATAAAGACAAAAGTTTTCTTTCCAAGATTCCCATGCAGACATATCTGAGCTGAGCGAGTGAACATGGAAGCACATTTTTTTTCTTCCTGCACAATTTCATCTGCTGTCTAAGGGCCCAGATTGTATGGTCATCTTGCTTTGGCACATCAGCCAAGTTTCAATAAAAGGTAGGACCTAACTACTCCTATTCCACATATGTATACATGCTGGGAAACCCAGTGGGTTATTTTTAAATTCTCTGGTGCTCAGGGCTGTGAGCTGGGGAAAAGATGAGCTTCTCCATGTCACCTGGCTCTGAGCTTCTTGCTCCAATGAATTCTGCGTCTCCGTCCTGCCTCGCCTACTCACTCCCCTGCTCCAGCCAGCAGAGGTGTCCTCCCAAGCCCCCTGTGCTGATTTCTCTCCAGATCACTTTCTCAGGACGTTTGTGTGTAAAGTCGACTTTGCTGAGAGTCTGGGGTGTTACAGGGGGTGGGGGATATAAATCCTGCACTAGAGAGATAGCAAACAATTAAAATTGGATGTCAGACATCTCTGTTTTTTGATGAATATGCCCAAAATCTCATCTTGGATGAATATGGCCAAAATCACTGGCCAAAATCTCTTTGTGAGCCTCCCCTGCCCCCGCCGGTACCTGCCAATTGACTCTGACCTCTCATCTCTGGGCACCTCTCTTCTCTCACCTCCTTTCTCCCCTTTCCTCTCCAACCTCTGCTGCTCCAGCGAGGAAGTGGCTGTGGACGACCCATAGCGAACAGGTGTGGCGTCACTCTCAGGCCAGTCTAAGCATTGTGCTTTTAAAAAATATACCCCTCTGTGCTTGGATCTCCATCCGTTACCTGTGAGTAGTAATAGCACCTGTCCCATTGGGCTGTAGGCGAGGTTCGTGAGCACTGGGTGTGGCTGGCACAAGTGGGGAGCTGGGCACTAACAGGTCACTGATGTTAAAGGATCAGTTGGATTTCACAGGGTACACTGGAATGAGGGGACACATTCAGTGCAAAGAACAGCCTGGACCCAAACACAGAGGTGTGGTGGTGGATGGTTTGTCCTCAAATGCAACATAGATGAGTTTGGCTCAGGTACAAATCACATGGAGGAGCCCCAGAAAACCTGATTAGGAAACCAGGGGGCACCATGAAGGCCCTTGCTGAGATCATGTGTCTTCCTGGGAAGACCTGCATTTCATCCCGCAGGAGCCAGACCATCCAGGAGGTGACACAGTTGGATCTGGAAGCAGAGGAAGAGAAAGCCAATGGCAACAGGAGGCCCCTGAAGGCACAGGCAAGGAGGGTTCAGGGCCTGGAGAGGGGGGACCAGAGGGAAGAGAAGTGTTCTAGGGAAGTATTTGGTATCAAGTTGCACAGTAAAGAAGAGTATAGTGTTCATGATAAGCCCAGGGCTTCTATGAGATGGTGGAGCCCTGGCCATGTTTCAATAGGGTGAGATATTCATGCCAAAGCTAGGTTTTAGCTGGGCAAAGTGGAGGGCACTAGTAAGGTTTAAGTAGGGTAACTAGAGCCAGGCAGGAAGGGAAGGGCCTGGAGGATTGGTTTGGGAGACAGCACCTTATGTAGTGGGCATTGTGGTTTCTATACATGACTGACTCCTTCTGAAGTGGAGTCTCTATAAAGTGAGATGACTTCACATCCCCAACCAACCAACCACTCAACAGCCACAACCTACAACTCTTTTCTCTACCTATTTGTGCATTAAATCACCTGACAGCTTTCAAAAAGCGATGGAGACCAGGTTCTACCTTAGACCATCTAAATCTGAACTTGGTGTGAGTAGGCAGGTCTTGGTACCTCTTAAATGTTAGCCAGGTGATTCTAATGGGCAGCTGGGGTTGGAATTACTTTACTACAGAGAAAGAAGGACTGTGAGTAAAGAGGGAGATCTCCTGGTTGCAAGTGCAGAGAGGACATCAGTAGGTGCGGATGGAATTGCTGGTAAATTGCAGATGTTGGGAAGCTTCACCCTGCACTAGTCCTGATTTGTTTTCTGTTATAAATAATGGCAGCTCATGTTTCATTAAGACTTCTCTCTTCTGCTTGGTGCTGAATGTAATTTTAGGGTCTCTGACTCTAAGCAGTCAAACCTGTCAGTGTATATTAGATACCCCCCTAAGACCAAGTTCCAGCTACTCCTCTGAGGAAAGCATGTGCTGTTTATTGCCCTCAGAATTAGATGGGGTAAGAAGGTCAGGGAGGATTACATAGATCACAAATAATTTGGGAATGTTTTAAGCTGGTGGCCAGTGGTGACCTTTGTGTCCTGAGTTTTGATGACTCTGTGATCTTGAGCAAATCATGTAACCTCCCTGAGCCTAAGTTGCTTCATCTGTAAAATAAGCAAGTGATGCCATCTTCATCAGAGATGGCCAACATTCACACAAGTGGATACTGTTCACCTGAGTTCTCTCAGTCATTCCTTGCATCAGCCCCATTTAACTGATGAATAAACTTGTCTGGCACCATAAATCTGGTAAGTAAAAGCCTAGGATTCTAACGTCAACATTTGGCCTCTAGAGCCAAGGCTCACTCCTGGGATAAAATGTTGTGGAAATGGGTAACTATAAAAATCCAACTGTATGTTAACTTTTTTAAAGAATTATATTTTATTTTATTATTTCTTTTTTTGAGACAGAGTCTTACTTTGTCATCCTTGGTAGAGTGCCGTAGTGTCACAGCTCACAGCAACCTCAAACTCTTAGGCTCAAGCAATTCTCTTGCCTCAGCCTCCCAAGAAGCTGGGACTACAGGTGCCTACCACAATCCCCACTATTTTTAGAGATGAAGTCTAGCTCCAGCTCAGGCTGGTCTTAAACTTGTGACCTTGGCCTCCCAGAGTGCTGGGATGATAGGCAGGACTAGGAAAGACAGTACTGAGACACAGAATGGTCAGGTCTCAGGTAACAGGGAGAACCCCATCTTTTCCCCACCTGACAGCCCTGAGCACCAGAGATACTGCCAGAATTAAAAAATAATCCACTGGGTTTATTAAAAAATAACCCAGCATGTATATGTATGTCGAATAGCAGCAGGTAGATCCTACCTTTTACTGAAACTTGGCTGATGTGCCAAAGCATGACTACCACACAATCCGGGCCTTTAGATAGCAGATGAAGCTGTACAGGCAGTTGCTCAGCTCAGATATGCCTGCATGGGAATCTTGAGCATAAAACTTTTATCTTTATCCCACAGATGCCAACTCTAGACTGCACACACAGGCTTTCAATTCCCCAAGTAAGCAATTAGAAACAAGCCTTTTGTGAAGGCCTTTGGACACAGTTGGTGATGACCCATCTGAGGAAATGAGATCCCCAAATAATTACATTTCTCCAAGGAGCCCATAGATAAGTGCAGACTGTGCCACTTGCGAGGTTATTGGGTTGGTGCTGAGAGAGAAGCTGACTTGCATTATAAGATGTTGTTGACAGGAGAAGCCTCTGAAAGACAACCACGCCTCCCTATTCCCACTTGTGGAGTCTCATTTCAGACCCTTACCATCTGCCCCAAGGACTATCTAAGTGAACAGATCCTTCGCACCTTTTGTCAGATTCATTCTTACGTATTTCATGTATTTTGAAGGGAAAAAAGATGTCATATCAGGACCAGGTAAGGTTTTTCCCAAGTATGCAAGGTTGGTTTAACATCCTAAAACCAATCAATTCAAGTCAGCATATTAACAAACTATGAAAGAGCTATCTGATATCTGATAAGAAACATTAAAAATCATTTGAGAAATCTAGCATCCATTCCTGGTTAAAAAAAAAAATTCTTGGCAAATGAGAGGTTCAGAAATAAAAAAAATAAATTTTTTTTTAAATAATTATCTTCCATGTTATGGAACTGCTTTTAAAGTCAGCCAAAGCCTTTTTCTACTGTGTCAAACTCTTTTTATGTATTTGATCTTATGTTTGCTTTCTTGCTTCTCATTCTTGTCTTAAAATTTTCTTTAGAGCCTGTTATTTACAAAGCAATGATTTTCTTTATATGGGAGATTGTAGGCATAATCTGAGATGGACAGCAACATAGTCTCCATGTTTTGTTGTCTTTGGCAGAGCAAGGAAGAAAACCCAGGACATTCAAGTTTTGGTTTACAAAGGCAATACATTTAGCTAGGGGTAGGTCATATGTTACTACTCCTGTGGTTTACGGTGCCTCCAGGGCCCATGCTATAGACTCTGGGTCTTTAAAGTGGCATTCCAGATTCTTCACTTGCAGTCTCATCTTATTGTTTCTTATTTCCTCTTTTATTGGAACGCATCAGCAGAACTGCTCCAAATATGTAAAAGAAGCCACTTCTGTTTTTTGCTGAGGCTGGTCCCTCATCTTAGAATGCCTTTTCCCCACTCTGCTGACAGGACACTTCTCCCTCGTTCCCGCCTGCCTCATTCACAACCACTCATGATCCCTTTACAGGTAGGCCTCATTTATTGTGCATTACACCATGCTAGATATTCTGCTAGGAGAACAGTGAAGCAGCATTTTCTGCCTTTGTGGAGCTTGGGGTTTAGTGGGATGACAGATAAGTAAACACTGTATCAAGTGATGATGAGTGACACAGCAGGCCTCTTGGCCAGAGGGAGCATGGGAGTCTCCTAGTCTCGGGGCACCTGATCATTTTCTGCAGCTGGGCTCTGTGTAACCTGCTTCCCAGGAAGCACACTGGTGGACATCACTAAGGATTATCTCTGCTTCACAGATGGCTGGAAGTAACCTAGTCAGACCACTCTGCTGGGAGGTGCAGAGGGAGCCCAAGCTTCTACTCCCTTGTGTATGTGTGCAGTACTTAGATACTGGCATCTACCACTTATGCAGCAGTTTGCCCCTACAGTGCCCCCCTGTCAACCGTGGTCCTCCCTTACATCTATGTACTTCTTCAAAGTCCAGTATTTCTGCAGCAAGATTCTTGACATTTTTCATATCAGAAGCCCCAGCTCTAAGTGGTTTATTCAACATAGGTAATTTATCAGCTCACTTAATGGAAAAGTTCAGATGTAGGTTTGTTTTTTACCTTCAGACATCATCTCTCAGCTCTCTTTTCTGTTTTCTGCAAGTTAATTTCACTCTTAAGTTCCACATGGCAGAAAACATGGCTGTAGTAACAAGAGGCCAATAGGTAAGACTACAAGAAGAAAATGTGTACTTCTTTCTTGATTAAAAACTCTTGGGCCACCTGCCTCTTCATTACCCATCCATGTGGTTCATTTCCTTTGTTGCTTTGCTTGACCAGCAAAGCAGGAATTCATGTTCATTGCTGTTGCTTTGTTTCTCTACAGAAGAGATTTGGCCAGTGCTGGTCTTCATCACTCCTTAGGCCAACACTAACATGTCAGGGTGCGTGGCCTGGTCCACTCAGCATGGTAGCCCTCCAAGACAGCTAAGTATTAGCTGCTACTAGCTGTGAGGGCTCTCTGACGACACCTTGCTGTCTTCAATTTGAGTCCATCTTCCTGTGTGTGTCATTTCTTGTTTTCATGTCTGGTCCTCCCTAAGAGGAGGGGATGAGTGAGGAGGTGCTGCTGGAGGGGCCAGCATCCAGGAGGTGGCCTGGGGCCAGGCCATCCATCTCTGAGGTGCATTTCACTTTCTCCAGCTCCATCTTTTCTCCTGGCTTGACTTTTCTCCACAGTGGTTAACTCTGTTACATACTGAATAGTTTACTGTGGTCTGCTTCGCTGGAATGTGAGTACTCTGGGGCGTGGACAGGTTGTGTTCTCTGCCCTGTGCCTGTTGTCTTGAGCAGTGTGCCTTGAGAACATGTTAAGTGAAAGAAATGAAGTGAAAGTGTGTGATTTCACTAATGTGAGTATTCAGAATGGGTGAGTCTATAGAGGCAGGATGTGGACTGGTGGTTTCTGGGGCCTGGGGTGGGTATTGCTTCTGTGTTGAAGCAAATGTTTCAGAAGTGGGTAGATGGTGGTGATTGCATAGCATTGCAAACGCACTAAATGTCATTGAATTGTTCACTTTAAAATGGTTAATGTTATGTCAACTTGACTTTGAATTTAAAAAGTTATTGAAATGAAAACCCTGATCACTTTGAAATGATCACCAGTAAGACATCTGTATACCCCTGTAAGTGCCCTGTTCTCAAAGCATTTCTTCATTAAGCTCCTTATCTACTGGACAAAGGAGCCTTTGGTCAAAGAGAGGGAGGTGTCACTTGACGTCCTTTTCAGTTTCACCCATTTATTGGACAAGTACCATCAGCCCTTTTTCACGCAGGTGGTGTAGCGATTTCTGCAAAGCTGAAACTTTCCCTTTTATGCATGATACAGATTTTCAGGGCACTGGAGTTGCCTTTGGTCTTTGAGCAGGTTTAGTCAGAGCCAAGGGAAACTTTCCTTTCAATTAATCATCAGGAAAATAGAGATGTTCCTATGCAAAGACAGCCATTTCTGTGTAGAAGTACTGGGCCATCTTTCATGTCGCCTTTTGGTTTTGCAGTGAAGGAAAAATAGATATTCACATGCATGTAATAGTAGGAACTTAACATTTGTCTCAGCCCCATCTTCCTACCTGAGCCTTCTGAGCCTTCCTTCTAAATTTTCTTTCATTCTTCTTCCCTTCCCTTCCCTTCCCTTCTCTTCTCTCTTCCTTTTTGAGACAGAGTTTTACTTTGTCACCCTTGGTAGAGTCCCATGGCATCATAGCTCATAGCAACCTCGAACTCTTGCACTCAAGCGATTCTATTGCCTCAGCCTTCCGAGTAGCTGGGACTATCAGCTCCTACCACAACACCTGGCTATTTTTAGAGACAAGGTTTCACTCTGGCTCAGGCTGGTCTCGAAGCTGTGTGCTCAGGCAATCCACTCTCCTTGGCCTCCCAGAGTGCTAGGATTACAGGTGTGAGCCACTGTGCCTAACCCTTTTTTAAGAATTTTACTTTCAAAATTGAAGCTGTACATACTATCTGTTAGAAATAAAATCTCCAGGTTTATTGGAAATCATGGCTGGCATATATTTACTCTTTATGTTATATATTAATTCAACATATAGTTCAAGAATGGAACTAAGTTATTTCAAGGCTGACACCATCAGCGCTGTGAGGCTGGGGGCACATCATGTCTACAGAACCAACAGGGTAAGGCTAGGGCTAGCCTTTGATGCTGTATTTTTCTGAAAGTCTTTTAGTATAAAGTCTTGAACAGGCTTCAGGCCATTTCCCTGTACATGTTGAGATAAAGCCACACTGACAGGCCAGACTACTAGAGTAATGGAAAGCCCGTTACATCATGCTGCGCCAGTGATCCAAGGATTATAGATGGGCAAGAGAGGAGGCAAGAGTCCAGCGGGACTTGTCACTATCATCCATCACGTCGTCTGGCGAGACTGCTGCTACATTGTGGTGCCAGTTCAGTGACGCTTATTTCACGGGGCCATCGGACCAGGCTCAGACCAGCGTCAGGGTCCCCAGAGTCCTGGAAGCCTGTCTGCAGATAAACCTGCCCTCAGTCTTTGTTCTGACCCTAGTCATGTATTTTAGGCACCAGTGTGTTGATTTATTCTTTCATCTTACTCAACAAGCAAGCCGAGCCAGCTGGTTCTGGGAGACAGGCGAATAAGCCTCTGATCTCTACCCTTGGGAGTCCTGCACAGTGGGAGGTGAGTCCTTTGCGGGGTGGACAGACAAGTGTCAGCAGGCAGCCCAAAGCTTCTTTGTCACAATGGCACCCCTTACTTCCAGGTCTGGAACATAGCAGCATCTTCTCAGTTAAGGAGGGACAAATTCTGAGAATGTAGTTTCCTAGGATTGAGGAGAAAAATATCTGCAAAAGAAGATAATAAAAAAAATCAGGTAGACCTAGGGTCAGACTCCCATCACCTACGATGGTTGATTTTGAGCTTAACTAAGCTACTCAACCTCTCTGAGCCTCAGTTTTCCCCAATAATATATAATCTGTATGATTAGACGCACAGCTTTCCTTACCTTCAGAGGAGAAAATACATCGCTCTTAACATGCCCTCCCTTTCCCCAAACATGCCCTTTCACTTATTTTTCCCGTGTTCTGGATTGCCTTGTTTTACCTCACTTTCTAATATCTCCAGAGTTCACATTTTGGAATTCATAGTTCTAGCCTGTTAGAATTCAGTGCTCCTAAAACTTTCCCCTAACTCTTGGCATCTTCCAGCACTCACACACCAATGGGTCTCTTGCATTCCTAAGGTACTTCTCCAAGGTTGTGGGATTTAGATATCCTTAAAGGTAAGTTCCCAGGATTCCCGAGGACAGTGGATTCAAGGCCAACTCAGGCATCTATAGTGCCTCACAGTATCTCCCACAGAATTGGCAAATTTGTTCAATGACTGAACACATCACACCCATTCCCTTCAATTTGGCATTTTGAGATAGTGGTAATTGAGATTTGAGAGGGTGGATGACTCACCCGAGTTCACACAGCTGGTCTGCAGCAACACCGGATCCTGTGCATGTGTGTGCACAACTGAACGCTCACTCTGGGCTGCTGCTCCCCGGCACTTCCCTGGGATCACACACTGAGCCTCCTAATGGGCTCAGGCAGGAGGAACTCTTGCTTTCTCCATTGCACTGTTGAGGAATCAGAGCCTTGGGGACATCAGAAAGTTGCCCCAAATCACAGAACTAGGAAGGACTCTAACCAGGTCTTTCTAGTTTTAGAGACTTTATTATTGCTGAGCATTCCACTCTGTGAAGTGGTAAGGAGTGTATTATAGTCAGAGTGATTCAGAAGGAGACAGGAGGCCAGGCATGATGGTTCACACTGACAATCCCAGGACTTTGGGAAGTTTAGGGAGGAGGCTAATGTGAAGTGTGAGGCTCAGTGTTCAAAACCAGCTTGGACAACATAGCAAGACATGAGCTCTACATAAAAATAAGAAAAATTATCCAGGCATGAAGGCATGCACCGGTAGTCCCAGATACTAGAGGGCTGAGTCAAGAGCATCACTTGGGCCCAGAAGTTCAAGGCTATTGTGAGCTACGATAATGCCACTGCACTCCCACCTGGATAACAGACCAAGAACTTGTCTCTAAAAGAAAAGGGGTAGGGAGGCAGGAGAGGGGGGAAAGAGGGGAACTCTATGAACCCTTTAGGAGAGACAGGGCAAGATGAGGATTTAAATACAGTCTTTTAGGACAAGGTGATTCCAGGAGGGTTTATGCTAAAGTGAACAACTAAAGTCTAGAGTTCAGGTTTAAAAGTCCCTATTTAATCACTAAGCCTCATCTGGGGATAATATGTGATCTTTTAGAATACCACTACATTCAAGAAAAGAAAGCAAGCAAGGAAATAAAAACAGTAACTCACAAGTTCAAAATCTGAAGTAGAGTCCTTGTTCCAGGGTTGTTGTTAGAATGTTTCTATAAAAGTTTCCAAAATTATCAACTTCTCAAAAATATTCATTGAGCTACATTCAGACTATTTTAAGACAGCTTCCTTACTGCCTCCAAGACTGAAACCCATTCAGAAGCATGATTCATAGGCCAATAACTTCTGACACATGAGAGCAGCTACCGCCAGTTTATAATTCAATTTCAGCCTGAAATGAAGTTTAATAATACATAGAGTGGCCTCATTTTCCTCTTATTAAAGTGAAGGATATGACTTTAGGGATAAATTAGCTAATTGAATAGAAATATTTCAGATATAAGAAAAATAAAGGGCATGGATTGCCCTTGCAGAAGGAGAACAAACAAGAACGGAACTGTCATGGAAAATAAGTTATCTTTCGCCTTGAAGAAACTTGAGGAAAACTCGGAGAAACTGCTTATAGAAGAGACCCAATATTCCAGTCCCTAAGACCCTAAAGATAAACAAATTAAACCGCGGAAAAACACTCCAGCCTTTCTTTGAAGGTGGGCAGTCATCAAGTCAGATGCTGAGAGTATGAGCTGTTACATCGCTCCTCCCACCGTCAAGGTGACATCCTAACCAGTATCCCTTTTGCCCTAGAATTCCTCATCTCCAGTATAGGCCCTGATGCCTGCAACCAAGACCGTAATCTCTGCTTCAGTCTTTCACCTTCACTCTTTCACTTTCATTACCCCGTTACTGTGAGTCTAGTTGGTTCTACCATCTAAATGATCTTGACTCTGTTCCTTCCCATCCTCTTCCCCACATTGTTCTTGACCCATTCTACGCTCCATCATACTCTGCTTGGCTCTTGTGACCACTTTCTGCTACATTCAATTTCTTGTTTCTCCTATCTCTCCTCCACAAGATCAGCTAACTGATCTTAAAGTACTAACCTGACCATGTCACTTACGCTCTTCAAATTGTTCAGCAGTTGGGTCTCCATCACTCATAGGATAGAGTCCAAACTCCATAACTAAATCCAGTTTACCTTTGTGGTCTTCTTTCTTGCTGTTCCCTATCACACCATTGGTAAATTTCTTGCAAATGACTGAAGATGTTTTTCTCCATCACACCAAGCATTGCATATTTATCTTCTTTTTTTTTTGCATTTGCACCAGAATATTTATTTATTTATTTTTCCTCCATGCTTTATCTTCTTTATTATGAATGTTACCTTACTTGTACATCTGACATAATCCTGTTCATATTTTAAGACTTCTCTCAAATATCATGCCCTCTGAAGGAGCAAGGGGGTTGGGATCTTGATGTGTGCCACACCTTTTGGGGGCAAAACACAATGTTAAGAAGGACTTTACCCAACAAATGAGACCAATGTAACGTGATTTCTTATACCCTCAATGAATCCCCAACAATAAAATTAATAATAAAAAAAATCATGCCCTCTGTTAGGACTCCTAGTATTTCAGTGTTTCAATTATAGGAAATGTTTAATTTCACTAACTATATTGAAAAACATTTATTGGGTCTCTCTTCTTTCTCTCATTTGTGATGCTACCTTTACCATTAACTAAATTTTATATTTCCTTGGACTTGTTTCCATGTACTCTACTTTGTTGCCTTTATTTAATAATTCTTTCTATGCAAGTAACAATTCTTGTACCTTCTTGTTTTTATTATGAAAGGCACTTAGTGACAATTATTTACTTTTAGGTTGAAGCCCTTCACATCACTCAGATTTTCTGAATCTTTTGATATATTCTCACAGCCTTACTTAAAAATGAGTAAGTTTAACTATGTCTACACCAAAATCTTTGGCTTTCATTAGGAATTAAGTTGAGGGTACAATGATTTGAGAAATCATCAAAATTTTGCCAGTTCATCTTTTCTCCCAGAAACATGTTTTTCCTTTATTTATTGTCCTCTAAATCCATCTATTTAGCGTTAAGATTTTCTTTTCCTTACTGGGAAAGTTGTCAGTTATTGTTGTTGGTTGGTTTTGTTAATTTAAAGGGAATTTAAAAAAAGTTTTATCTTTTTGAAATGATTATATGCAGGAAACGCTTTGCTTTGGGAGGATGTGTTTACTTTTTTTTTTAGCCGTAAGGTGTTTGTAATTTATTATTCAGCAACTGGTAGTCTTTCTGCAAGGTTGCAGGAACCCCAGAATCCTCCTTCTTTTTTTTTTTTTTTTTATTGAATCATAGCTGTGTACATTAGTTCAATCATGGGGTACAGTGTACGGGCTTCACATGCAATCTGAGATATTTTTATCAACCTGATTGACATAACGTTCATGAGATTTTCTCGTTTACTATGTGAAAACATTTTTGATCCGTATTTAGAAGTTTTCTCCTGACCCTTCAAATATGTACCACACATGTGATCTCACCCTTTGTCCCATCTCCCCCTACCCTCTCCCTCCCCTTCCCTCCGTCTCCCCTTTCCCCATCTTCCTGTGCAATAAATGGGTTGTAGCCTTCACTTGTCCCCATCTTCCTGTGCAATAAATGGGTTGTAGCCTACACTTGAACAATAAAGAATTTGTCTCATGTTAGAGGTGTATACATTGGATACTTTTTCTTCCATTCTAGAGATACTTTGCTAAGGAGAACATGTTCCAGCTCCATCCGTGTAAATATGAAAGAGGAAAAGTCACCATCTTTCTTTAAGGCTGCATAGTATTCCATGGTATACATGTATCACAGTTTATTAATCCATTCGTGGATCGATGGGCTCTTGGGATTCTTCCATGACTTAGCAATTATGAATTGGGCTGCAATAAATAATCTGGTACAGATATCTTTGTTGTTCTGTGATTTTTGGTCATCTGGGTATATACCCAGTAAAGGAATTATAGGGTCAAATGGCAAGTCTGTTTTTAGATCTTTGAGTATTCTCCAAACGTCTTTCCAAAATGGATGTATTAGTTTACATTCTCACCAGCAATGTAGAAGTGTTCCCTTTTCTCCACATCCAAGCCAACATCTCTGGTTTTAGAATTTCATCATGTGGGCTAATCTTACTGGAGTTAGATGATATCTCAAGGTAGTTTTGATTTGCATTTCTCTGATGATTAAGGATAATGAGCATTTCTTCATGTGTTTGAAGGCCATGTGCTTGTCTTCTTTAGAGAGGTTTCTTTTCAGATCTTTT